>UESW01003877.1:1750669-1795213 GCA_900491605.1 Calamus simplicifolius
AGCAAGAGTTGCATATTGCGTTTCCGAATGGAGATGTTATGAAAGTTGACACAGTATGCAAATCTTGCCCAATTGTCTTGGAGAATAGGAGGTTGAATGCTGATCTCATTGTCCTTCCACTGAAGTTTTTGATGTTATCCTTGGAATGGATTGGTTGGCCTCCTATCATGCTTCAGTAGACTGCTTCAGGAACATTGTCAACTTCAAAACTCCAAGTCAGCTTGAATTCAGTTTTATTGGTGGTCAGAAACACCTAGCCTTAGTGTTCATATCAGCGATGCAGGCTGGAAAGTATCTGATGAGTGGTGGTCAAGGATTTCTTGCTGTAGTCAAGGACCTTCAGCAGGAAGAGACCAAGTTGGAGGATATTCTTATAGCTCGAGAATTCCCTGATGTCTTCCCTGAGGATTTGACTAATTTACCCCCTGATCGGAAGTCGAGTTCTCCATTGATCTAGTTCCTGGAACTGGACCTATATCAAAGGCCCCTTACCGCATGGCCCCGGCTGAGCTAAAAGAACTGAAGGATCAATTGCAAGAGCTCCTAGATCGGGGATTTATCAGACCCAGTGCTTCTCCTTGGGGTGCTCCAGTTCTATTTGTTAAGAAGAAGGATGGCAGTCTTCGACTCTGCATTGATTACCGGGAAATCAATAAGGTAACAGTGCGAAATAAGTACCCTCTACCGAGGATTGACGACTTGTTTGATCAACTCCAAGGAGCCCGGATATTCTCAAAGATTGATCTCAGGTCAGGGTACCATCAACTTAAAGTCAAGGAGGGATGTGCCAAAGACAGCATTCAGAACCAGATATGGCCACTATGAGTTCTTGGTGATGCCGTTTGGGTTAACTAATGCCCCAGCAGCATTCATGGACTTAATGAACAGAATTTTTAAACCATATCTGGATCAGTTTGTGGTGGTTTTCATTGATGATATTCTGATATATTCCAAGAGCCATAAGGAGCATGAGGACCACCTGAGAATTGTGCTACAGATTCTTCGAGAGAAGAAGCTTTATGCCAAGCTGCAGAAGTGTGAATTTTGGTTGGATCAAGTATCTTTCTTGGGTCATATAATCTCTAAAGATGGTGTATCTGTGGACCCGAAAAAGATTGAAGCTATCATTAGCTGGAGCCGACCTTCCAATGTGGCAGAAGTCAGAAGCTTCTTGGGGTTAGCCGGGTATTACCATAAATTTGTGGAGAATTTCTCTCGCATTGCTCTACCCCTAACTCGCTTAACCCAAAAGCGAGTGAAGTTTGACTGGACAGTGGAGTGTGAGAAAAGTTTCCAGGAGTTAAAGCAGCGCCTGGTGTCAGCTCCCATTCTTGTTCTTCCGAAGGATCTGAAGGTTTTACTATATACACTGATGCCTCTCGAAAGGATTGGGATGTGTTTTGATGCAGAATGAAAGGGTGATAGCTTATGCCTCCAGACAACTGAAACCTTATGAGCAAAATTATCCTACTCATGATCTGGAATTGGCTGCTGTGGTTTTTGCTCTGAAGATTTGGCGGCATTATCTATATGGAGTGTCGTGTGATGTGTATACAGATCATAAGAGTCTAAAATACATCTTCACACAGAAGGAGCTGAATTTAAGGCAGAGGAGGTGGTTGGAACTATTGAAGGATTATGACCTGAATCTACAGTATCATCCTGGGAAGGCCAATGTAGTGGCTGATGCTTTGAGCAGAAAATCCTCTTCTGAGTTAGCTGCTATGATTACTTCCCAGCCTCACATATTGAGAGATCTGGAGAAGTGGGAGGTTGGTCTGAGAGTACAGCAGTCTGATGGGCTTGTTGCAGCACTTGTACTCCAGCCGACCCTAGTTGACAGAATCAAGTCCTCCAGATAGAAGATCCAGATCTACAAAGGATTAAAGAAGTGTGCAGTCAGGAGTTCAGAATGAATTTTATGTAATGGAGGATGGATCCCTGAAATTTGAAGGAAGACTTTGTGTGCCAAACATTGAGGAGCTAAAGGCTGAAATTTTGAAGGAGGCTCACTACTCTCCCTATACTGTGCATCCAGGGCACTAAGATGTACAGAGACTTAAAGAAAAATTTTTGGTGGAAAGGTATGAAGAGGGAGATTGCTCAGTATGTGGCCAAGTGCTTGGTGTGTCAGCGAGTGAAGGCCGAGCATCAAAGGCCTGCGGGACCTCTTCAGTCTCTGATGATTCCACAGTGGAAATGGGAAAAGATTACAATGGACTTTGTGACTGGTCTGCCCAAAACTCCCAGGAGTAATGATGCAGTTTGGGTTATTGTGGACAGACTAACAAAATCAGCTCATTTCCTACCTTTCAGAGTTGGGGTCTCTAGTGAAAGATTGGCTAATTTGTATATTGAGCAGATCGTGAGACTCCATGGTGTCCCGTATCTATTGTATCAGATAGAGATACCAGGTTTGTGTCCCAGTTTTGGAAGAGTCTTCATAAGGCCATGGGAACCAAATTAAACTTCAGTACTGCCTATCATCCCCAGTCAGATGGACAATCAGAGAGGACCATACAGATTCTGGAAGACATGTTGCGAGCCTGTGTGATGGACTTGGGTGGAGCTTGGGATAACCACTTACCTTTGGTGGAGTTTGCATATAATAATAGTTACCAAGCCAGCATCCAGATGGCTCCATTTGAAGCTCTGTATGGTAGGAGGTGCAGATCTCCTATATGTTGGATGATGTGGGGGAAAGAAAATTGCTAGGCCCTGAGCTGATTCAGCAAACAGTAGATAAGGTGCATTTGATCAGGGAGCGTCTTCGTACAGCTCAGAGCAGGCAAAAGAGCTATGCTGATGTCAGAAGAAGGGAATTGGAATTCCAGGTTGGGGACCATGTTTTCTTAAGGGTATCACCAACCAAAGATGTGATGAGATTTGGGATTAGAGGAAAGCTGAGTCCACGTTATATTGGACCTTTTGAGATCTTGAGCAGAGTCGGGGAGGTTGCTTACAGCCTGGCACTGCCTCCGATTCTATCTGGGGTACACAATGTTTTTCATGTCTCTATGTTGAGGAAGTATATTTCTGACCCCAGCCATGTCATAGCATATGAGCCTATACAGTTGAGGAAAGATTTATCATATGAGGAGCATCCTGTGCGTATTGTGGACCGCAAAGATCAGGTTCTTAGATGGCGTATCATTCCCTATGTCAAGGTACAATGGAGTAATCATTCTGAGAGGGAGGCTACTTGGGAACTTGAGGAGGAAATGAAAAAGAAGTATCCACAACTATTTGTATCTTAATATAGTTAATGATGTAGCTACGACTGTTGACTTTTGAATAAAGACTTAGTTGATTGTGTGACAAAATTGGAATTTAATTCCTCTAATGAAAGTGTATCAATTTCGAGGCCGAAATTTTTATAAGGAGGAAGAATGTAACCTTCGGGATATGATTACCTGATCGCGAAACTTAATCGTGATATTCTTGGAATAGATAACACCTGAAGGTTGTATTTTCAAATACCCCATAACTAATGGAGTCTCAAATCCCTTGATTTGAGGAGTCTGCGTCGTCTTTAAAGGATCATGCGAACCCTCCTTCCTATCATCCTCGAACGCCTCCTTTCCATCATCATCATGCGCGCATCTGCTCCTGGTAAGTCCCCTATCCATGCCTGGGAGAGAGAGAGAGAGAAGTCAGAGAATGAGAGAGAGAGGGATAGAGAGAGAGAGAGAGAGCTTGCAGCAGCCGGTTTGATCCTCGGTTCGGGCCTGGCGGCGTGCCCGTCGCCTCACCAGGCCAGCTCCGGTCGGAGACCCCCACCGACACCGGGCAGGCATCCGGTGGAGGTCAGGCTGGCCATAGTAGCCGGCCGTGCTGCGGGCATAGTAATGTGCCACGGTGAATCGTGAGGGAGAAAGGGGGACAAAGAGAGAAATTAGGGAGAAAGAGAGAGGGGAGGCCGGCCACGGCCGCGGCCGGCTCTGGCCCGGCCACCGGTGGCCGGCCACCCCGAATTTGGCAAGTCGTGTCGCCGGCGTGAATCCTAGCTGCGGCGGATTGTGGAAGAGAAAGAGAGATAGGGAGAAATTGGAGAGAGAGGGAAGGGGGGGTCGGCCGCGGCGGCGGCTGACTCTGGTCCGGCCACCGGTGGCCGGGCCGCCCCTAATTTTGGCCGGCGGCAGGCTGCCGCCGGCACGGAATGCCCCTATTTTGGTTGAAACAGGGGAACACCATAAAAAAAGGAAAAGATTGGGCTGGCTGGGCTGAGCCGGTTTTGGGCCTATTGGGCTAGTCTATGAGCTTTTGAGCCCCTGTTTGGGCCCTGTAATGGGCCGAAAATGGTAAAATAAATTATGGCCCGAATCAGGATTGATTCTAGTTTCTGGGGTTAATTTTGTTTCCCTATTTGGGTGTATACATTGAGAGATATTCGAGCCCAAAGTTGGGCCCGTGAAGTGGTCTGGGTAGAGTCTTAAGAGTCACTGTATTATTCAGATTTTAAAAAACTTAATTATGTAAAATGATGCTGTAGGTGCCCAGTGTCCGAATAGCTGGGTTATCAATTGGGATTTGCGTACTGAGGTAAGTAAGCCAAGTATTATAAATTTTATAAATTGTTTAATTCATAAATCATGAATTTATAATTAGATGCATATTTATGAAATGTGAAAAATGAAGTTTCATTTATATTAAATTAATAAATAGTACTACAAATTTACAAATAAGCATTTGTTATGACTATTGTAGCGGGTAATGTTTTGCAAATTATGACTTATATGTGTATATGCAAAAATGTAATCATATTAATCTTGCAAATTATGTTAGTACTATCGAAATGATAATATGCAATCATGATGATGACAATAGAATTTATTTGTATGTGTCGCCACTGTTCTCATATGACTTGAAATGCCAATGATACGTGACCCACCTTCACAGGGAAGATATGTGGAGGATACACATCCGTAAGATGTGTTCTGATGATAGATTATGATATGGCATAACACTGGTACTAGGACCCTTCCTCTTAGGGGACATTTAAGAGTGATACAATAGATGAGTGTTGTAGGGCCGTGGGACACATAAGAAAACAATGAATGTATAAACAATGATTTGTTTATTTGCATATTCTAGTATTTATTGTTTAATTAAACTTTCAAATTATTTGAGGTGATGATATGAATGTGCTGATAGCATGATAAATGTATTTGAAATTGAAAGTTTTTATAAAAATATGATTTGAGAATATCTTGATATGATATTATAAGATATGATGATTTGAAACTGTATTAGGCTTACTTATTGAGTGTGAGCTCATATAATTCTCACAATGTTTTTCAGAGCCACAGGAGTGAAGAAGGATATTTGGGGTAGATGGAGCTTCTATTAAATAAATTAAGATCCATTATATGGATGTAGTCCAGTCCAAGACTGAAAATTATGGTTTTTAATAAATCATGGATTTGGATTTTTACCTTATATTGATTTATGTGTCAAAATTCGAGACGCCTTGCATGCCTGGCATGCGACGGATTGTCACCCTAGCTCAAATTTTGGGGTTTGGGGTGTGACAAGGATCAACTGAAATGGGGATATAAATGTGCCGTTGTGATGATGTTGCAAGAGATTAATAATTATGTTTTTTCATTAACATTTTAAATGCATGCGGAGCCTAAGATTGAAATTAATGTCTCGGGTTTGACCCGATGAAAAATATCAACATAAAATCATAGCGGGCGAATGCTATTTACTAACGTAATTCCTTCATTATTATAGATATTAATATTTCATTAATATTGATGACGCCAAGTCACCACCCTCAAATGTCGGGGAAGACGGATGTCCTTCTCCTCGAAGTCCTGCAAGAAAAGTCCCGGAGACCGGTGGCGCCGGTGGGGACCCTCCGACGATCAAGTTAGTCACTTGGGCTCAGACAGAGAACCGCTCCAGCGAAGAAGAGCTGAGGCGGTTAGGGTTTTTGCTGGGAGGAAGAAAGCTCAGAAAAACCAGAGTTCAGATCCCACTTACAACGTGAGCACGTGCCTTTATACCTGTCCGAATACCCTAGCTTACAGCTCTGGGAGATCACTATTGTACCATCGCTGTGTGGTATCATACGTGTCCGGTAGCTGTGAAGGCGTTCAGTGCACACCGCCGGTTGATAGGACCGGGCACCATTGCCAGTGGTAGCGGATCGTACGCCGTAGCGAGGCATGGTGATGCACAGAGACATGCAACGCGCCAAACTCCGTTATGAGGCATGGCCCTCCGTAACGGGGCGCAATCACGGGAGTACCGAATCGTACGCTGTGGCGAGGCATGGTGATGCACAGGGACATGCAACACGCCAAACTCTGTTATGAGGCATGGCCCTCCGTAACGGGGCGCAATCACGGGAGTACCGAATCGTACGCTGTTGCGAGTCATGGCCATGCACAGGGGGATGCAATGCACCAAACACGTTATGAGGCATGGCCCTCCGTAACGGGGCGCAATCACGGGAGTACCGAATCGTACGCCGTGGCGAGGCATGGCCATGCGCTGAAAATCATGTGTGAGCACCGTGCAACCGGGTAGTTGTCGTTTTCCTTGGCAGTTGAGTTGCATGCTGATCGCTGATGACTCCCCACCCTGGAGCCGGAGGGGGTCCCAGGGGTGGGAGAACGCTGGCGCACCCCGAGGTCGGTGAGGGTCACGGGGATAAGGAAATGCCAGCACACCCCGACCCCGAGAGGGTCCCGGGGTCAAGGACTGATGGCCCACCCAACGACCCCGAGGGGGTCCCGGGGGTGGGGGAATGCTGATGCGCCCCAACCCCGAGAGGGTCCCGGGGTCAAGGACTGATGGCCCCACCCAGCGACCTCGAGGGGTCCCGGGGTGGGGTAATGCTGATGCGCCCCGACCCCGAGAGGGTCCCGGGGTCAAGGACTGATGGCCCCACCCAGCGACCCCGAGGGGGTCCCGGGGGTGGGTGAATGCTGATGCGCCCCGACCCGAGAGGGTCCCGGGGTCAAGGACTGATGGCCCCACCCAGCGACCCCGAGGGGGTCCCGGGGGTGGGGGAATGCTGATGCGCCCCGACCTCGAGAGGGTCCCGGGGTCAAGGACTGATGGCCCCACAGCGACCCCGAGGGGGTCCCGGGGGTGGGGGAATGCTTATGCGCCCCGACCCCGAGAGGGTCCCGGGGTCAAGGACTGATGGCCCCACCCAGCAACCCCGAGGGGGTCCCGGGGGTGGGGGAATGCTGATGCGCCCCGACCCGAGAGGGTCCCGGGGTCAAGGACTGATGGCCCCACCCAGCGACCCCGAGGGGGTCCCGGGGGTGGGGGAATGCTGATGCGCCCCGACCCCAAGAGGGTCCCGGGGTCAAGGACTGATGGCCCCACCCAGCGACCCCGAGGGGGTCCCGGGGTGGGGGAATGCTGATGCGCCCCGACCCCGAGAGGGTCCCGGGGTCAAGGACTGATGGCCCCACCCAGCGACCCCGAGGGGGTCCCGGGGGTGGGGGAATGCTGATGCGCCCCGACCCCGAGAGGGTCCCAGGGTCAAGGACTGATGGCCCCACCCAGCGACCCCGAGGGTGTCCCGGGGGTGGGGGAATGCTGATGCGCCCCGACCCCGAGAGGGTCCCGGGGTCAAGGACTGATGGCCCCACCCAGCGACCCCGAGGTGGTCCCGAGGGTGGGGGAATGCTGATGCGCCCTGACCCCGAGAGGGTCCCGGAGTCAAGGACTGATGGCCCCACCCAGCGACCCCGAGGGGTCCCGGGGGTGGGGGAATGCTGATGCGTCCGGGGTCAATAGCCGCCGTTACCGTCTATTTTGACGACGTGGGATCAGTCATATCAGATGCCCCCTCGCCCCTGAGGCGAAGCGGGTCCCACCGCTGAGGCTCAAGGGCGTACTCCACGTGGCTGATCCCCGTCCTTGTCTTTTATGCGGACAGTGCGGGGAATGTAAGGAGGCGGCCTTCCGTACACTGCCTACCGTGATCGCCCTCGAAAGTGAGGATGGGCCCTTCGGGGCTCGCGCGAAAAGCCGCACCATCATTTCCTTTCATTACGGCGACGTCAGCGGGGTCCCACCACTGGCTGGGGGCGTGCCGCACCATGCGCCGGGGCGTTCCTCGAGGCGAGCCAGCGTATGGCAAGGAGCCACGCGGCCGACGAGACATGGCGGGACGTTTTGAAAGCCCGATAAAGCTAGGTAAAGGGGGGGGGGGAACTGACACCATACCGCCTTTGCCATTGTCTTCTTCCTCGCTTGCTCCCCGATTTCCTCTGCAACCTGCGAGCCCGCGCCTGGTCTTTCTTCTCCCAGGTCAGCTTCCCCACCTTAGGCTTACTCCTCACTTATGAGTTCCCCCTCCTGGACCTCGAAGGGCAGTTCTGAGAACTGTCCTCCCTCTGTAAGCCATCGTATCTCTCCTACTCCTCTCCCCCAATTGAGTGGTCCTCTGATTCAGAGGACCGCATCCCTCTGGCCCGGCGACGGGTCACCGGTGGAGCCCTGTCGAGGGCCGTCGGCTGGAGGCCGGTGCCTCCTCGAGGGTGGAGGAGTCCCCAGAGGGGACAGCCTCCACAATGACACGGTTGGACCTGGAAAGGATCCGGGCCCGCTATGGGATCCCCAGGAGATCAAGTTATTCCCGCCAACCCCCGACGACAGGGTCATCTCCTCCCGACCCGGTCGGGTGGCTCTTTACGAGATCTGCTTACAGGCGGGTCTCGGCCTCCCTTTCCCCTTCTTCGTCAATCTCCTTGACTTCTATTCTTTGACCCCTTCCCATCTAGTTCCAAACTCTTACCGTGTCGTTAGTGCCTTCGTCATTCTCTGTCATCACCTAAACGTCACCCCCCGAATCAGTCTGTTCCGATCTTTTTACTCCCTCCGAGCCCAAAAGGGTTGGTGGCTGTTTCAGCCCCAACCCAATAGGGTCCTAAAGCTCCTTCTCCCTTCGTCGATTAAGGGATGGAAATCTCGCTTCTTTTTTGCCAATGTCGATCAAGTCCGGCCCCAGTGGGGAGATCCCGACCTCCGGGGGAATGCCGTTGCGATCCAGCCTGGGGACCGGGAGGCATTGGGATTACTGCTAGCCACCGAGATTCCCCGATACACTCTACTGCTATCGGAGGACAGATTGGAGTCGGCGGGCCTCATCTCCCACCGGGGTAAGCCTTCTCTACCCTTAGCCAAAAACTCCACTCCTTTGTTCCTCTCCTTCTTGTTTCTCTTCCTTCTTTTTTTTTTTTTTTTTTTTTTGTTCTGAAAACCACCCAACTTATATCATGCAGCGATGAAGATACCGGCGCAAAGCGTTGAGAGCCCCTCCAAGAAAAGGGCCCGGGAAGGGCCATCCAGAGGTCAGCAGGCCCCAGCCCCGAAGCGCCCGATGGCCGTGCCTCCCTTCGGCACAAGTCTCCCCACCCCCGGCTCCGCAAATGTCCCGGTTATCCCGGAGGTTGACCTCACATTCGACACTCCACCAGAGGTGGGAGCGACCGCGGGAGCTGCCGTTGAAGAGCCAGTCGCGAGGGAGTCCATACCGGCCGAAGAGCTCCCGGCTCCTGGGGGATCGACCCCACCAGACGCCGCTAGGGACTGGGGTGAGGGACCGTCCGGCCCCGCGAGTCCACCCTCCTGGGGTCTCCCAGTGGTGGCCCGCGCGAGGAACCGGGGACAGCCGAGACGGCGGAGGGAGGCGAGGGTGAGCCTGGGTCACCCGAAACTCCCTGGATGACGGCCACTGGGCTGAGCGAGCCTTGGGCCCAGTCTTTGATCCTAGGATCATTGAGGACCTCAGCCACCAGAGAGCGGGCGCATTCTTTCGGGACTCCTATGCCGCCATCGTCAGGGTAAGCGATCTTCTTGCCCCTTACCTTTTATCTCATACATATACACATTTTACCTCGCTGACCTGGGGCTCATACGTGCAGATCGCGCACTCCTTAAAGGCCGCCAGGGAGGTGATTCGCGGAGGGCAAAATCTTCTGCGGGAGACACAGAAAGAGGTTGAGGAGGCCCAGCGCCGTGCGGAGGCGGCGGAGAAGGCGCTGGAGTCGGTCAAAGACACCTGTGCGAGCGAGGTGAAGGCCGCCAGAGCCGGGCGGAGATTGAAGCCGACCGGGCGCGCACAGCACTCTCTCAAATGACGGAGGCTGTGAGCGCCGTCATGGCCAGAGATATGCACATCTCCGAGTTAACCTCAGCTCTCCAGGAGGCTGAAAATCGAGCGGGCGCGGTGGCGAAGAGGCAAGAGCGGCAAGGGAGGAGACCTGCCGGTATGAGGAGGAGGTAAGAGCGGCGCCTGCCGGTGTGAGGAGGAGGTAAGCCGCGCTCGGGAGGCTGAAAGGATCACGGCGGAAGCCCTTGCCGCAAAGAAAATCCGAGCTGCTGGGCTCGTGAAGAATACAAGGCGTCTGGGCGCTTCGCAGATGACCTAGGCCGAAGCTTCGGCAGCTGTATTTCTTGACGGGTTCCAGCACGGCAAGAGAAGGTGGCCAGAGACCTGAACTTCCCCCGGGCCCTGGAGGTTGAACTGGATCGGTTGTCAGACTTGGCCCCTTCTGATGATGAGCCCGCACCGGCAGAGCCATGAGCTTGCACTTGTGATTTTGCTTTTTCCCCTTCTCCTTGTTTTTGTAAGCCCGACAGCGTCGGCATTTTGTAGTTTCTTTTAATTAATGAAAATACTCTTCAAAAAGCCTTCTGAATTGCCGCCGACTTCATCAATGATATGTGCCTTATTGCTCCATTAGTTCTGATAGTTTCGGGGGGGGGCAACTTCCCACCGAGCCATTCCGCCCCAGCTGTTTAAACCCGAAAGTTAGAACCAGGGAGTAGAGCTCTCGGAGCAGAGACACCACCAGTCGGAGGTTAGGTAGATAGGCTCCTTGGGGCTATCGGCGCAACACCCTATCAAGTGTCAGACCTTGTACTAAGTTGGTGTGTGACTTTGGATGCCTACGGGAATCGGCTTTTATCTGACCAGCGGGTCTGTGCTGTCGGGTCTTGGTTGTGAAGAGCTGATGGTGCACCGCTCCGCCAGCGGCTCACTGGGCTTAATGCCTAGCTAGTGCAGGGCTTTGAGTGCCGACGGAGTACCGGGCTTTGGTTGTTGAGAGCTAGTGGTACACTGCTCTGCCAGTGGTACACTGGGCTTATGCCTGGCTGTGCAGGGCTTTGAGTGCCGACGGGGTGCCGGGCTTTTGTTGTTGAGAGCCAGTGGTACACTGCTCTGCCAGTGGTACACTGGGCTTTATGCCTGGCTGTGCAGGGCTTTGAGTGCCGACGGGGTGCCGGGCTTTTGTTGTTGAGAGCCAGTGGTACACTGCTCTGCCAGTGGTACACTGGGCTTTATGCCTGGCTGGTGCAGGGCTTTGAGTGCCGACGGGGTGCCGGGCTTTTGTTGTTGAGAGCCAGTGGTACACTGCTCTGCCAGTGGTACACTGGGCTTTATGCCTGGCTGGTGCAGGGCTTTGAGTGCCGACGGGGTGCCGGGCTTTGTTGTTGAGAGCCAGTGGTACACTGCTCTGCCAGTGGTACACTGGGCTTTATGCCTGGCTGTGCAGGGCTTTGAGTGCCGACGGGGTGCCGGGCTTTTGTTGTTGAGAGCCAGTGGTACACTGCTCTGCCAGTGGTACACTGGGCTTTATGCCTGGCTGTGCAGGGCTTTGAGTGCCGACGGGGTGCCGGGCTTTTGTTGTTGAGAGCCAGTGGTACACTGCTCTGCCAGTGGTACACTGGGCTTTATGCCTGGCTGGTGCAGGGCTTTGAGTGCCGACGGGGTGCCGGGCTTTTGTTGTTGAGAGCCAGTGGTACACTGCTCTGCCAGTGGTACACTGGGCTTTATGCCTGGCTGGTGCAGGGCTTTGAGTGCCGACGGGGTGCCGGGCTTTTGTTGTTGAGAGCCAGTGGTACACTGCTCTGCCAGTGGTACACTGGGCTTTATGCCTGGCTGTGCAGGGCTTTGAGTGCCGACGGGTGCCGGGCTTTTGTTGTTGAGAGCCAGTGGTACACTGCTCTGCCAGTGGTACACTGGGCTTTATGCCTGGCTGTGCAGGGCTTTGAGTGCCGACGGGGTGCCGGGCTTTTGTTGTTGAGAGCCAGTGGTACACTGCTCTGCCAGTGGTACACTGGGCTTTATGCCTGGCTGTGCAGGGCTTTGAGTGCCGACGGGGTGCCGGGCTTTTGTTGTTGAGAGCCAGTGGTACACTGCTCTGCCAGTGGTACACTGGGCTTTATGCCTGGCTGTGCAGGGCTTTGAGTGCCGACGGGGTGCCGGGCTTTTGTTGTTGAGAGCCAGTGGTACACTGCTCTGCCAGTGGTACACTGGGCTTTATGCCTGGCTGTGCAGGGCTTTGAGTGCCGACGGGGTGCCGGGCTTTTGTTGTTGAGAGCCAGTGGTACACTGGGCTTTATGCCTGGCTGTGCAGGGCTTTGAGTGCCGACGGGGTGCCGGGCTTTTGTTGTTGAGAGCCAGTGGTACACTGCTCTGCCAGTGGTACACTGGGCTTATGCCTGGCTGTGCAGGGCTTTGAGTGCCGACGGGTGCCGGGCTTTTGTTGTTGAGAGCCAGTGGTACACTGCTCTGCCAGTGGTACACTGGGCTTTATGCCTGGCTAGTGCAGGGCTTTGAGTGCCAACGGGGTGCCGGGCTTTTGCGGTTCTGGCTGGTTCGGCTTCAACCCACTTGGTGAAGTGATCCACCGCTACCAAGAGGAACTTCCGCTGCCCAGAGGCCGGGGGAAATGGCCCTAAGATATCCATGCCCCACTGGGCGAAGGGCCAAGGTGCTACCAAGGGGGTCAGGTGAGACGTCGGCTGTCGCTGGATATTGGCGTGACGCTGGCAGCTATCACATTTCTTGACAAGCTCGGCCGCATCTTCCTTCATCGTCAACCAAAAGTACCCTTGGCGCAGGGCCTTGTAGGCTAGGGCTCTGCCCCCCAGGTGACTCCCGCATACGCCTTCGTGGATCTCCCTGAGGATGTAATCTGATTCAATTGGCCCCACACACCTGAGGACTGGGTATGAGAAGGATCTCCGATAAAGCTTCCCGTCCATCATCAAGAATCTCGGGGCCCTTCGCCTGAGCAGCTTGGCCTCAGCGGGGTTCTCCGGGAGAGTACCGTCGGTCAAGTACCGGATGTAGGCGTCCATCCAGGAGGGCTCCTGCTCCACTGGCAATGCTTCATCCGCGGCCTCAATGCTTGGGACTTGTAGGTGTTCCACATATGTCCTTCCCAACGTCCCGTCGACCGAAGTGGCCAAGCGGGACAGCGCGTCAGCCCTGGCATTCTCCGCTCTGGGGATATAGCTGACACGGAAGTAAGAAAAATGAGACGCCTGGGACCGCACCTTGCTCAAGTAGCGGGACATGGTTGGGTCCCTAGCCTCGTACTCCCCGGCGATTTGTCCAGAAATGAGTTGAGAGTCCGTGAAGGCCCTCAAGCGCCCCGCGCCTAGCTCCTCAGCTAATCTCATCCCCGCCAGCAGGGCTTCGTACTCCGCCTGATTATTGGTCGCTGGGAACTGGAATCTGAGAGCGTACTCCACTACGTCTCCCTCCGGGCTTGCGAGAATGAGTCCGGCTCCGCTCCCTTGAGAGTTCGCCGCTCCATCCACATGCAGGATCCAGTCCTCCGCCTCCCAGATGAGGGAGAGTCCACACGCTCCTCCGGTCGCGCCTCCTCCATGTCCTTCTCGGTCCAGGAACACTCGACTAGGAAATCCGCCAACACCTGGGACTTCATGGCTGACCTTGGCCGGATGGACAGGTCGAACTCGCTTAGCTTGATGGCCCATTTAGCCAGCCGGCCGGAGGTGTCGGGGCGAGACAATAGCTCGCAGGGGCTGGTCCGTAAGCACCACGATGGGATGGGCTTGAAAGTAAGGCCGAAGGCGCTGAGTAGAGACCACCAAGGCGAAGATAATCTTCTCGGTTTTTGAATACCTGGTCTCAGCGTCATGGAGTACTTTGCTGGTATAATAGATCGGCTTCTGGGCTCCGTCGCATCCATGCGCACAAGTACAGAGCTAACAGCCTCGGGGGAAGCGGCCAGATATAAAAGAGCTCCTCTCCATTTTCAGGCTTGGACAGCAGCGGAGGAGTGGAGAGAAACTGCTTCAATTCTTCAAAGGAGCCTGACACTCTTTCGTCCACTCGAAGCCGTTATCTTGCGCAGCGCCTTGAAGAAGGGCAGGCACCTCTCCGCCGACCTTGACATGAAACGACTCAAGGCCGCCACCCTCCCCGTCAGGCGCTGCACCTCCTTCTTGCTGACGGGAGGCCGCATCTCCAGGATAGCTCTGATCTTGTCGGGGTTGGCTTCGATCCCGCGCTGGGTCACCATGAAACCCAGGAACTTGCCTGCTGCTACTCCAAAGGCGCATTTGTGGGGGTTGAGCTTCATCCGGTACCGGCGCAGATTGTTGAAAGTCTCCTCGAGATCAGCTACATGGTCTTCCGCGCTGGTACTCTTGGTCAGCATGTCATCCACATACACCTCCATGTTGCGCCCCAGCTGATCCTCAAAACCTTGTTCATTAATCTTTGATAAGTGGCCCCGGCGTTTTTCAGTCCAAAGGGCATCACCCTGTAACAGTAGATCCCCTTCTCCGTGACAAAGGAGGTTGCTTCTTCATCAGCTGGCTCATCTTGATTTGATTATACCCGAGAACGCATCCATGAAACTGAGCGTCTCGTGCCCGGAGGTGGCGTCTACCAGCTGGTCGATTCGGGGGAGCGGGAAGCTGTCCTTGGGACACGCCTTATTGAGGTCGGTGAAATCCACGCACATTCTCCAGCTTCCACTGGCCTTCCGAACCATCACGACGTTCGCCAACCAGTCGGGGTAGCGCACCTCGCGGATGTGGCCAGCCGCCAACAGCTTCCGCACCTCCTCGTCAACAGCCTTCTGCCGGTCCGGGGCAAAACTCCTTTTCTTCTGCCTGATGGGCCGGCACTCCGGTCGAATGTTGAGCTGGTGTGTAATCACCTCCTCCGGGATCCCGGGCATGTCGGACGCTGACCACGCGAAGACGTCGGCGTTGGCCCGCAGAAAGGTAAGGAGCCGGTCACGAGCTTCGTCCGGAAGTAAGGCTCCAACTCGAACCGTCTGCATGGGGTCCTCCCCGAGGGGGAAAGTGAGCAGCCGCTCGGCCGGTTCCCCCCTCCTCTCCAAGTCTCGCGGGTCAAGGGCCTCGGTGTCGATGCAGATGGCGGTGCAGATGCCGCCTCCTGGGGACTAGGGGCCAAGTGATAGCAAAGCGCCGGTAGGCCCTGCTCTCCTCGCATCTCGCCGACCCCTCTGGTGGTTGGGAACCTCACAAGGAGCCGCTTGGTGGATATGACGGCATCCAAGAGGTTGAGCCCGGGCCTCCCAAGAATCGCGTTGTACGCCAGGGGCACACGGACCACCAAAAATTTTATAAGGACAGTGCTTTGGCACGGAGCCGTTCCAGCCGTTACGGGAAGAGTAATTTCCCCCTCGACCCTCACAGAATCTCCTGTGAATCCCATCAAAGGCGTGACGACAGGTTGAAGTAGATCATGCGACAGGTTCATGCGAACAAAGGCATCGTAGTTCAAAACATCTACTAGCTTCCACTGTCGACTAGGATTCGTTTTACAGGGTGTTTAGCAATCGTCATGGATACGACGACGCTATCATCATCTTTGTTTACAACCCCCTCCAAGTCCCTTTCGAAAAAAGGAATTACAGCTTCCGCTCCCCCCTCTCCCCTTGGTCTCTTCGATGGGCCTCCTGCCCCCCAGGAAATCATCGCCACCGTCTTCTCCGTCGGGGCGTTATCATCACCGGCGGCGCAGGCGCTGATGGGCCGGGAGCTCCTGGGTTGTTCCTTTGGACGAACTTCCCAGGTGGCCCCGTTGAATGAGGTCTTCAATGGCTTCTTCAGCTGCCGGCAGTCGTCGGTGTTGTGGCCATGGTCCCGGTGGTAGCGGCAGTAGAGGTTCTTGTTCCGGGGGATCTTCGGGTTGATGGGAGGAGGGCGTTGCAGATAAGGCTCCCCTTCGATCTCGAGCAGGATCTGAGATATTGGGGCAAGCAGCGGAGTGTAAGGCCCGTCTCTCGGTGCAGGAGGTCGAGGACGGTTGTCTGGTCGGCGAGGAGGCTCGGGCCTCCTGGGGCGGGCTTCTGCAGGTTCTGGCTGGGTTGGCTTCCTGGGGATATTCCCGCCAGCTTCACGCCGGGAAAAGTCAGCTTCGTCCGCCCGGATGTACTTCTGGGCGCGGATCAAAAGTTCGGAGTAGGAGCCCGGCGGCTTTTTGTCAAGAGAGTACGCGAAGCGAGAAGGGCGAAGCCCCCGCTTCAGAGCCAGGGTAGCCACTGAGTCCTTCCAGGTTGTAGACCTCCAGGGCGGCCTCTTTGAACCGGGCAACATAGTCCCGCAGAGGCTCGCCATTCTTCTGCTGAACGGCAAACAGACTGTCCGCCACCCTCGGGATCTTCCGGCAGGCGTCAAAGTGGGCCAGAAAAGCCCTCTCCAACTGGCGGAAGGAGTCGATGCTTCGTGGCGGCAGGCGAGAATACCAAGCCCGGGCAGCTTTTTTCAGAGTAGCCGGGAAAGCAACACACATAAGTGAGTCAGTGGCCCCCTGAACTTGCATGAGTACCTTGTAGCTCTCCAAATGGTCCAGGGGGTCCGTAGTCCCGTCGTATGGGTCCAGTTGAGGAAGGCGGAACCTGGTGAGATGGGCTCCTCCATGATGCGGCGAGACAGGGGAGGCCGACTGTCGTAATCAGTCTCTGGCAGGTGGGTGATCCGACGGCTAAGCTCCTCCAGCTTCTGATTACACTCCTCGAGTCGACGCTCAGCTCGACGAGGCATCCGGCCATCAAAGGAGCCCTCCCCCGAAGACTTCAGAAGAAGAGCGGGGCGGCGATGCCGGCGCGGCGCTCCGCCTCCTTTCCGTGCCGCCGCTTAGGAGAAACGCTGGCGTGGCGAGAGGAGACCGGGGCCTTTTGGATGCTTCGCGGTGATGCGGCTTGGCCGGGGATCGGCGGCGATGATCTGCAGGAACTGGCGATCTCCGGCGGGAGGAATGCTGGCTAGGCTGCATCACTCCCGGGACAGACGGGTTCGGCTCCGGCTGCTGCAAGGCCGCTTGTTGGTGCTGCAGGCCCTGAACCATCGCTGCCAACGACTGGACCTGGTGGCCAGGGCAGTGAATCGATCTCTTGGAGTTGTTGCGGAGCAGACGCAGGAACGTCATTCTGCGGAGCAGAAGGCCCTGCCCCCTGGAGATTCAGAGGCTCCGGAAGACAGGATGCGAGAGCGGGGGGGCCTCCGCGGGTGGACCAGCCCCGCAGCGCTGCCCCCCAGCGCGACCGGCTGAAACTCCCTTCGTTCGAGTTGTCACCATGGCTTTAGAGTCGAAGACAGGAGAAGAAGAAAGCTGCTGGTTCGACGTCTTTCTTACACTCCCCCTTCCTGGCGCGCCAATCTGATGACGCCAAGTCACCCCCTCAAACGTCGGGGAAGACGGACGTCCTTCTCCTCGAAGTCCTGCAAGAAAAGTCCCCGGGACCGGTGGCGCCGGTGGGGACCCTCCGACGATCAAGTTAGTCACTTGGGCTCAGACAAAACCGCTCCAGCGAAGAGAGCTGAGGCGTTAGGGTTTTTGCTGGGAGGAAGAAAGCTCAGAAAAACCAGAGTTCAGATCCCACTTACAACGTGAGCACGTGCCTTTATACCTGTCCGAATACCCTAGCTTACAGCTCTGGGAGATCACTATCGTACCATCGCTGCATGTGGTATCATAGGTGTCCGGTAGCTGTGAAGGCGTTCAGTGCATGCCGGGTTAATAGGACCAGGCACCATTGCCAGTGGTAGTGGATCGTACGCCGTAGCGAGGCATGGTGATGCACAGAGACATGCAACGCGCCAAACTCTGTTATGAGGCATGGCCCTCCGTAATGGGGTGCAATCACGGGAGTACCGAATCGTACGCTGTGGCGAGCATGGTGATGCACAGGGACATGCAACGCGCCAAACTCCGTTATGAGGCATGGCCCTCCGTAACGGGGCACAATCACGGGAGTACCGAATCGTACGCTATGGCGAGGCATGGCCTTGCACAGGGGATGCAACTCGCCAAACACCGTTATGAGGCATGGCCCTCTGTAACGGGGCGCAATCACGGGAGTACCAAATCGTACGACATGGCGAGGCATGGCCATACGCTAAAAATCATGTGTGAGCACCGTGCAACCGGGTAGTTATCGTTTTCCTTGGCAGTTGAGTTTCATGCTGATCGCTGATGACTCCCCACCCTGGAGCCGGAGGGGGTCCCAGGGGTGGGAGAACGCTGGCGCACCCCGAGGTCAGTGAGGGTCACGGGGATAAGGAAATGCCAGCACACCCCGACACCGAGAGGGTCCCGGGGTCAAGGACTGATGGCCCCACCCAGCAACCCCGAGGAGTCCCGGGGGTGGGGGAATGCTGATGCGCCCCGACCCCGAGAGGGTCCCGGGGTCAAGGACTGATGGCCACACCCAGCGACCCTGAGGGGGTCCCGGGGGTGGGGGAATGCTGATGCGCCCCGACCCCGAGAGGGTCCCGGGGTCAAGGACTGATGGCCCCACCCAGCGACCCCAAGGGGTCCCGGGGGTGGGGGAATGCTGATGCGCCCCGACCCGAGAGGATCCCGGGGTCAAGGACTGATGGCCCCACCCAGCGACCCGAGGGGGTCCCGGGGTGGGGGAATGCTGATGCGCTCCGACCCCAAGAGGGTCCCGGGGTCAAGGACTGATGGCCCCACCCAGTGACCCCGAGGGGGTCCCGGGGGTGGGGAAATGCTGATGTGCCCCGACCCCGAGAGGGTCCCGGGGTCAAGGACTGATGGCCCCACCCAGCAACCCCGAGGGGGTCCCGGGGGGGGGAATGCTGATGCACCCCGACCCCGAGAGGGTCTCGGGGTCTAGGACTGATGGCCCCACCCAGCGACCCCAAGGGGGTCCCGAGGGTGGGGGAATGCTGATGCGCCCCGACCCCGAGGGGGTCCCGGGGTCAATAGCCGCCGTTACCGTCTATTTTGACGACGTGGGATCAGTCATATCAAATATGGATCCGGCACGTGGCAAAGTGTTGTGTGAAAAGTGATTCAAAATATTTGACACGCTAATTCCACATCGAATCATCTTTATGAGATTAGGAAGACCCTTTATAGAATTTAATCCCATATATACTTTAACTTAAAAAAAAAAAGAATTCGTTTCAAGCTAAGGAGGAAAAAAAATCAAGACATATTCGGATCGGGTTATCGGGTCAGGATCAATTTCTTCACCCTTATCCGTCGGAAGTCGAAAAGGCACCATAGGTAGAGGTGGGCATTGGATTGGACCATACCATAGGTAGAGGTAGGCATTGGGCTGGGCCATGGACCAGCCCATGGCCGGCACCGCACAGCATAAAGCGGGCTGTGTCTGGGCTATCACCCGGCATGAAGCGGGAGCATGGCCATGTCTGGGCTGGATTAAGGATTTTTGGTCCATGGATCAAGTCCGACATGGCCCATAAGGGCTTAAGCTAGCACGATTCATGGGCCAGATATGGTATAGCCCGCGGGCTAACCCAGCATGGCCCACAAGGGCCTGGTATGATGAGATCTAAAAGTTGGAGTTAGACATGGGCACTAGGTTGTGCTTGGCACAGCACGGCCCAAGACTGCCGAGCCTCACCCAGCACGGCCCGTAAAAAAAATTTGTCAGTCCAGCACGGCCCCTAACGGCACTAAATGGGCCATGCCAAGCACGGCCTGCCATGGGCCAGCCTAGGCATAGCCCATTTAGGACTGTTTCTAGCTATTTCCAACAGCTAAAAACGGTCCAAAAAATGGCTAGGTTTTTTTTTTTACCATTTTAACCCCCTCAACAGTTATATTGAAGGGTATTTTAAAAAAAAAATTTGTGACTTCTATAACTAGCCATTCATCCCTTATTCTCACCACACCAAACCAACTCTTTTATCCTTCTCTACTACTATTTCTCTCGCAAGTGCTCTAGTAATTTAATTTTTAGTTTGCAAGTGTTCTGGCAAGTGGCAAGTGCTCTAGCAAGTGTTCAAGTGCTACACAAGAGGATGTTCTTGTTGAGAAGTTTGAAGTACAATAGAAAGGATGTCACTTCTTGTCAAGAGGAGAGAGTACAAGAGGAATCTCACAAATCTTGGCTCCATGCCTCCACCTCTGGTCCTCTTCTCAATTCCTTCTTGTAGTTAGTTTTTATTTGTTGCATTTATTAATTTAAAAATTTTAGATATGGTATCTTCTGACGAAAGTCATTTTGGCATGCCCCCTGCTTTAGAGGTAGAGAAAACTAATCTCCAAGTTTCCTCTAGAGCCAGTGTACGGAGTGAAGCTCAAACCTCTTCTCGTAAGAGAACTAGTGATGTTTGGAATGATTTTGATAGAGTTACGATTGATGGAGTTATGAAAGCAAAATATAGAAATGTGTAAAACTTTATAGTTGTACTAATACTGGGGGAACAGGGCATTTAAGAAGACATCAAGAGACTCGTAGAATGCAAGATTCTAGTATGCAAACTACCCTTAATATACAAGGGGATACTTGCAGGTACTTTTGCATATAATAATGAAAATCAGAAGAATTACTTGTAAGATGGATAGTTCAGGATGAATTACCTTTTAGTTTATGTGAATCTTATAATTTTTAACAATATGTTCAATTAGCTCTACAACCGGTTTATAAAAGAACCAGTAGGCGTACATTTAGAAGAGTAGCTATGATAAATTTTTTAGCAATGAAATAAGGTTTAATTGAAATGCTCTCAAATTTAAATGCTAGAGTTTCTTTTAACTTCTGATTTGTAAGTAGTAATTATTTTATTGCTATTATTGCTCATTATATTGATAATGATTGGCAACTAAATAAAGGAATTCTTGCTTTTCGTTTTCCGTATTTGGGGCAATAAATTTCAATTGCTATTTATTAAACCGGATGCTCATATAATATTAATGATAAAATAATATCTATTACTTTTGATAATGCATCTAATAATAATTTTTTATTGTATCCAATTTTAGATGGATAATTATTTCATATTAGATGTGTATGTCATATATTAAATCTTTCTGTTCAAGCTGGCATTGACATAATTCAATATGTTATTTCAAAAATTAGAAATACAGTTTCTTTTATTCATGCTTCAAGAGCAAGACTTTAAGAATTTAAATAATTATGTGTAGATCATGGTAAGCATTTTAAAAAATTTAAACTTGATGTAATTACTCATTGGAATAGTACCTATACCATAATACATTGTGCATATCCATATAAGAGCTTATTAAGTGCATATATTAGGATTTATATTGACTGAAATTGATTAGAGTAAAGGTAAAATTTTGAAAGATTTTTTGTTACTTTTTATGATGCTACAAATGTTCTTTCTGCTATTTATTATCCAACTTCTTATTCATTTTTACAAAAAACATATGTAATTAGTGAAAATTTTAAAGAACATAGATATGATAAAATTTTAGCTCCTATTATACATCAAATGGAAGCTAAATGGAATGAATATTGGGATAGGATATATCATTTGCATAACTTGGCTGTTGTTTTTGATTTTAGAGTTAAATTAACTAGCGTAAAAATTTTAATTGATGTATTTGTGAAAATATGTATCAAGATCCTGAACCCGCTAAAAATGTGGTAACACTTTCTTAATGATATTTATGCTTCATATGACGAAAAAATTCATGGTTCTAGAATACCTGCACAAAGCTCTGCTTCTTCTAGTTCTTATTCGTCATCTGTTTTTTCATTCATTATACAAAGAAGACACGCACATGCTTCTTCTTCATTTTCATATTTTTCATATTTAAGTAATGAACTAGAATTTTATTTACGAAATAATCTTCATTCTGCATATGATGAAGATCAAATAGAGAGTTTAGATGTATTAGTTTGGTGGAAGAGTGTTAAAAATTAATACATGTTATATCTGCTATTGCACGAGATATTTTAGTTGTGCCGATGTGCATCAGAATCTGATTTCAGTGTAGGTCGGCATGTTTTGGACAAAAAAAGTAGGATGACTGGTGAGATGGTTGAGATGCTTCTCTCCTTCAAATATTGATTGGATGCTGAGGCAAGGCTTCAAGATAAAGGTGGATATGACTTAACCAGCGAAGATGATGATAATACAAATACTATTGATGAGTGAGTCATCTCTTTTTTATAATTATATATTTTATTTTTTTATTGTTAAAGTAATTAAGTCATCTCTATTTTTTTTCTTTTTTATTATATTCTGGAGCCTATTCCCCCTTCCTTCATATACCATTTTAATTTTAAATTAATAAACTGATAGGGGTCTATGTCAAACCTTCACCATTAAGATGCCTTCATATTAATAAATCTTTTATTTCTAATAATTTTTAAATTTATTAAAAAAAATTTTACTTAAATTTTTTTTAAATATTAGATTCTTATGAGTTGGCATGGCCTGGGTCATATCGAGCTGGCACGCCGTGCTATGCCTAGCAGACGTGCAATGCCAGGTTTGATTTGTGGACCGAACTTTTTAAGTCCGGTACTACTCTTTTTATTGGATCGTGCTACGCTAGGTCGGTACGATCTCAGGCCATGATCGACTCAGTTTAGTACCCATGTCTAGTTGGAGTTGATGCTTATGGTGATGATCAAATCATTTGACGGCAACCGCGGCGGGCCCTGCGGTTGATTGTTATCCCTCTTCTTGGACTCCTGATGTGATCTGATTTGATCCACCCACAGCGTCTTGTTTGTCTCCGTCCCCGCAAGCGGCAGCCAACATCCCATCCTTCACCTTCCTTCGCTTGACCCTTCTTCCGTTTGATAGTTTTACTTTGAGACCTCGTCGCATGACACGTATCTTGGTTTGTTCTATTTAATGATTGTGGAATTCGTCTAGTCTTGTTTGAGAGGTACAATGCCGTCGCCGGCTTCGAGATAGCGAGTGGTTCTCCCCTTCTACTTCGATCCTATGCTCCGATGTGGTATTTCTTTTCTTTCTTTCTTTTTTATTTTTCTTTTTTTCTTTTAAGCCTGATGAATCTTGCCGTGGCCAATGGTTGCTGTGGGAAAACCGGCAGGAGAAATCACCCGGCAATCTGGACTTATTGGGTCTTTGATCTCTTCTTCTCCTTAGCCCAGCTAGCGGGCCAGAGCCATATGACCTAAAAAGCTTAAATCAAAGTTAATTAGTAACGTACTCATGCCCATCAAATTGCGTTCATGCCCTATTTTTGAAGTATTACCGAGGTATTCATGAAATCAATTCTAATGATGAAATCATGAAACCAACTTCTTAGTGAGTTTGTCGTATTCTTAGGATCAGTAGGTCAAGCAGTCATGTACACCTTATTGTAGGCTAGAGCAAATTATTCACTCTTTAGAAGTCTTTTTGTCACGCTCCAGACCCAAAAATTTGAGCTAGAGTAACAACCCACCGCATGCCAGGTGTTGCTGCTGAAATCTATCCTCTGACTTGAGCGCGATCGGATTGCAGCATGGTCTCCCACCTGGATGGACCTGCAAAATAATCCTCACACGTGAGGCGTTGGGGGTGGCCCTCTACGGAAGACCCTCCGACGCTCAAATCAGTGGAGATCGGCAACCAACAAAAATGAGGAGAAGGCTCTCGTTGAAGAGTCTCTCCAGGGTGGCCTCTCGAGAGCTCTGAGAAGAGCGCTAATGACGGAAAGGGTGAGCAAGTGTGTAAAAAAGATGGCCATACCTTAGAAGCAGGAAGACAGTTGTATTTATAGAGGGTCACCTGACTGCTTGGAGGCATCGTGGGTCTGAAAGCCGTTGAGATCCGAATCAAGTTTGTTATGATGCCAGCGGGATTTGTATCTTGTCAGTTAGAGGATCGACGGCTGGGAGAGCTAGTTGATGTCTCAAGATGTGGTCAGGACATAGGCTCCAGGGCCTAGGCCACTCTTGCAGGTCCTAGGTCACTCCCGGATATGATCTCTGTTTGGAATCTCACGAATTCGGATTCTCCCGTGTTGAATTCCGCAGAGGCGTAGATATCGCTCGGGCTAGGCCGAGTGATGGGAGAGATCGGCTAGAGGGACCGAAAGATGACATAGCTCGGCTGGGGCCAAGAGATGACAGAGCTCGGCTGGGGCCGAGAGAAGATACAGCTCGGCTGGAGCCGAGAGAGGTGATACAACTCGGCTGGGCCGAGAGAGGTGATATAGCTCGGCTGGAGCCGAGAGATGGTATAGCTCGGCTGGAGCCGAGAGAGGTGATATAGCTCGGCTGGGGCCGAGAGAGATGATCCGCGCCTTGGGAGTCCTTGGTTCGGCGAGGGGCTAAGGCACCCCAACTTACCGAAGCTGACTTATCTCGGGCGAGTGTCGCACAGTGGATAGGAATCAGGGCTAGCCCAAGCCATGTGCACGATTATTGGCACACAACGATTTTACCCCTCAACACATGCCCCCCACTCCCTAGTCCGAAGTGTAACTTCAGATATAGGGAGTAGAATTCTGGAGCAGTCTTATTTGGGGAACATGTCATTCGATCATCTGTAGAGAAAGTGTTTATCTCAGTGTAGGTTAGAGAAAGGCCTGGGCAGCCCTCTTGCTGAAGTAAAATAAGGCGCTTTAGTTGCGCTAGAGTGTCCGAGAAATCAACAGGCCTTGCTGTTACTACAGAATCACCGAGGCCACTTGGCTTTGTCCAAGGCTTCAAAGTTTAATAAGAAATTCCATTCGGCTCTGGCCGAGGGTTCTGATAATAAGAGATGCACTTCGGCTCTAGCCGAGGCTTTTGATAGTAAGAGATGCAATCCGGCTTTGGCCGGGGCTTCCAATAATAAGAGATGCACTCCGACTCTGGCCGAGGCTTTTGATACGCACTTCGGCTCTGGCCGAGGCTTTGGATAATAAGAGATGCACTCCGGCTCTAGTCGAGGCTTTTTATACACACTTCGGCTCTGACCGGAGCTTTCAATAATGAGAGATGCACTCCAGCTCTGGCCGAGGCTTTAAATAATAAATTACTCGGTATTGCCGAGCTTTCAAATAATAAATTACTCGGTGTTGCCGAGCCTTCAAATAATAAATTACTCGGTTGTTGCCGAGTCTTCAAGAAATATATTGCTCGGTTGTTGCCGAGTCTTCAAGAAATATATTGCTCGGTTGTTGCCGAGCCTTCCCAAGATGCTACTCGGTTGTAACCGAAGCTTCCAAATATTAATTTACTCGTGTTGCTGAGCCTTCCCAAGATGCTACTCGGTTGCAGCCGAGGCTTCAAAATATGCCACTCGGTTGTAACCGAGGCTTCAATAATAAATTACTCGGTGTTGCCGAGCCTTCAAATAATAAATTACTCGGTGTTGCCGAGCCTTCAAGAAATATATTACTCGGTTGTTGCCGAGTCTTCAAGAAATTTATTGCTCGATTGTTACCGAGCCTTCCCAAGATGCTACTCGGTTGTAACCGAGGCTTCCAAATATTAATTTACTCGGTGTTGCCGAGCCTTCCCAAGATGCTATTCGGTTGTAGCCGAGGCTTCCAAATATTAATTTACTCGGTGTTGCCGAGCCTTCCCAAGATGCTACTCGGTTGTAACCGAGGCTTTCAAATAATAAATTACTCGGTGTTTCCGAGCCTTTAAATAATAAATTACTCGGTGTTGCCTAGCCTTCAAATAATAAATTACTCGGTGTTGCCGAACCTTCAAATAATAAATTACTAAGTGTTGCCGAGCCTTCCCAAGATGCTACTTGGTTATAACCGAGGCTTTCAAATAATAAATTACTCGGTGTTGTCGAGCCTTCAAGATTATATTTTACTTGGCGCTGCAAAGGTACAGAGATCGTTACTCGGTTGTAGCCGAGCCTTTAAGATTATATTTTACTTGGCACTGCCAAGTACGGAGATCGCTCGGGCTGGCCGAGGATTTAAAAGATTATATTTTACTTGGCTCGACCAAGGTACGGAGATTGTTTGAAGATCATTCGGTTTGGCCGGGGCTTGTAAGCTGCCCGAATCCAACCGAGGTTTCTTTGTCCTTTGGTCCGGCCGGGGCTTGTAAGCTGCCCGAATCCGGATGAAATTTTGGAGATTGTTTGATCTGGCCGGGGCTTGTAAGATGCCCAAACCTTGAACAAAGTTTCTTTATCATTCGGTCTGGTCGGGGCTTGTAAGCTGCCCGAATCCGAACGAGGCTTTGGAGATTGTTTGATATGGTCGGGGCTTGTAAGCTGCCCGAATCCGAATGAGTCTTTGAAGATTGTTTGATCCGGCCGGGGCTTGTAAGTTGCCCGAATCCGAAGGAAGTTTAGGAGATCACTCGGTCCGGCCGAGGCTTGTAAGTTGCACGAATCCGAACGATGCTTTGGAGATTGTTTGATCCGGCCGAGGCTTGTAAGCTGCCCAAATCTGGATGGGGTTTTGGAGATCACTTGGCCCCCAGCCGTACTAGGGGTGCTCGGCCATACCGAGTCTTCGATGAATAGGACTCGGTCCAACCGAGGTACGGAGATTTCTATTCAAGGAGACAGCTCGGTCGTGCCGAGGATTAGCAAGTGGCATCTACTTTTCATTATGATTTTTTGGAGAAGTGATTGTAGCAACCATGCCATGAATCATAAAAGCAATATGCCATAACAGTTAATGGAGCGGACCTATAGAAGGCATACCCTACTGATGATGTATGCGGAGGTTGTCTGAATTCCACGTCCGGAGAATGGATCTTCCGCTCAGGTCCTGGAGCTTATAGGTGCCAGGTCCGATGACTTCCGCTACTTGATAGGGGCCTTCCTAGTTTGGAGAGAGCTTTCCTTGCTCTAGTGGTTTGGAAACGGATGCTTTTCGAAGGACAAGATTGCCGGGCGAGAAGGATTTGCCTTTGACTCTGGAGGCACGGTAACGAGCTACTCTTTGCTGGTATGCAGCTACTCTGATTCAGGCTTTTTCCCTGATTTCCTCCACCAAGTTGAGGTTGGTGCAGAGTTGCTCGTCGTTAGCCTCCTCCGAGTAGCTCTCCACTCGCGGAGAGGGAGGCCTATCTCCATGGGGATGATAGCTTTTGTGCCAAAGGCCATCTGGAACGGGGTCTCACCTGTGGGAACTCTCTGGGTGGTGCAGTAGACCCACTGGCCAAGGCTGAAGCTGGATGTTGGAGTTCTGTGAAGCATGGAGTCAAGAACTCCTTGTCTTGGCTTCATGACGCCATCCTTCCTCATGCAAAAGTACCAAGGGGGCCAACGTGGCAACCATAAATGCCTTAATGATGGAAGGAGATAGGGCATTAAATGCCTTAAAGCAGGTAGATGCACATGGCCTTTATGAGGCCATAAATGCTTGGTGCGCATAGCGCGGCTACGGAAGCCGAGCTATAGTGCCGAAGCGGGGAGAAGGCGGAGACGGCGTCGAGTCGTGGCAAGCAAACACCGGATAGAGGGATTGGGCCTGCCGAGATCTAGGAAGATCCTTACTGCAGACCACTTATAGGGCTGGTCCAGCTCCCTTAGGATGATGAGGGGGGTCCGCGGCTCCGTGCGGACCAGAAGAAGAGATTGCTAGGGAAATGGGGGCTGCGGCCTCCTTAGGAAGATGCAGAGCAGGAGCAGCTGGACGGGGAGCTTCATGGCATCCTGAATTAAATGGGTCAATGCTTGGACTTGCTGGACTAGTGTGACAAACTGGTCCTAGGTCACTAGGGCCACTGGTGGCGATGGAGTCTCAACTAGTGGTGTTGGCAGCGCCACACTGCTTACCGAATCAGGTCTTTGGGAGACGACCTAGTCTCGGGCTTGGAAGTAGCCTTTCTTTAATTGGCCATTGGAGGGGTTCTCTTCAAGATCGAGACCCTTATCTCCTGGATCACAAGTTTATGGGACTTGAGGGCCCTTCCTCTAGCGCCAATTTGTTGCTGCCGAAATCTGTCCTCCAACTTGGGCGCGATCGGGCTACAGTGTGGGCTCCCGCTTGGGTGGACCTACAAAACAGTCCTCATGCGAGAGGCATTGGGGGTGGCCCTCTGCGGAAGACCCTCCGACGCTCAAGTCAGTGGATATCGGCAACCAACAAAAATGAGGAGAAGGCTCTCGCTGAAGAGTCCCTCCGAGGTGGCCTCTCAAGGGCTCTGAGCAGAGCGCTAATGGCGGAAAGGGGTGAGCAAGTGTGTAAAAAAGATGGCGGTACCTTAGAAGCAGAAGACAGTTGTATTTATAGAGGGTCACCTGACTGCTTGGAGGCATCATGGGTCTGAAAGCCGTTGAGATCCGAATCGAGTTTGTTATGATGCTAGCGGGATCTGTATCTTGTTAGTTAGAGGATCGACGGCTGGAGAGCTAGTTGATGTCTCGAGATGTGGTGAGGACATAGGCTCCAGGGCCTAGGCCACTCTCGCGGGTCCTAGGTCACTCGCGGATATGATCTCTATTTGGAATCTCACGAATTCGGATTCTCCCACGTTGAATTCCGTAGAGGCATAGATATCGCTCGGGGTAGGCCGAGCGATGGGAGAGATCGGCTAAAGAGACCGAAAGATGACATAGCTCCGCTGGGGCCGAGAGATGACATAGCTCGGCTGGGGCCGAGAGATGACATAGCCCGGCTGGGGCCGAGAGAAGATACAGCTCGGCTGGGGCCGAGAAAAGATATAGCTCGGCTGGGGCCGAGAGAGGTAGTATAGCTCGGCTAGGGCTGAGAGAGATGATATAGCTCGGCTGGAGCCGAGAGAAGAGATATAGCTCGGCTGGGGCCGAGAGAAGATATAGCTCGGCTGGGGCCGAGAGATGGTATAGCTCGGCTGGAGCAAAGAGAGGTGATAGCTCGGCTGGGGCCGAGAGAAGATATAGCTCAGCTGGGGCCGAGAGATGGTATAGCTCGGCTGGAGCCGAGAGAGGTGATATAGCTTGGCTGGGGCCGAGAGAGATGATCCGCGCCTTGGGAGTCCTTGGTTCGGTGAGGGGCTAAGGCGCCCCAACTTACCGAGGCTGACTTATCTCAGGCGAGTGTCGCACAGCGGGTAGGAATCAGGGCTAGCCCTAGCCATGTGCACGATTATTGGCACACAACGATTTTACCCCTCAACACCAGGCATGCAAGGCGTCTCGAATTTTGACACATAAATCAATATAAGGCAAGAATCCAAATCCATGATTTATTATAAATCATAATTATCAGTTTTGGCTACCAGCCCTACACACAAGCAATTCTGGGGTTACATAAATATAATGGATCTTATTTTATTTAATAGAATCTCCATCTACCCCAAATATCCTTCTTCATTTCTGAGGCTTTGAAAAACATTGTGAGAATTATATGAGCTCACACTCAATAAGTAAGCCTAATATAATTTTAAATCATCATATCTTATCTTATCATATCAAGATATTTTCAAATCATATTTCATAAAAACTTTCAATTTCAAATACATTTATCATGCTATCAGCACATTCATATCATCAACTCAAAATAATTTGGAAGCTTAATTATGCAATAAATAATAGAATATGCAATGTAAACAAACCACTGTTTATACTCATTATTTTCTTATGTGTCCCACAGCCCTACAACACTCAAATAGTGTATCACTCTTAAATGTCCCCTAAGAGGAAGGGTCCTGGTGCCAGCATTATGCCATATCATAATCACTCAGAACGCATCCTACAGATGTGTGTCCTCCACATATCTTCCCTGTAGAAGTGGGTCACGTATCACTTGTATTTCACATCATATGAGAACCGCGACGACACATACAAGTAAATTTCAATGTCATCATCATAATTGCATATTATCATCTCGATAGTACCAACATAATTTTGCAAGATTAATATAATTACATTTTTGCATATACACATATAAGCCATATCTTGCAAAATATTACCCGCTACAATAGTCATAACAAATGCTTATTTGTAAATTCGTGATACTATCTATTAATTCAATATAAATGAAACTTCATTTTTCACATTTCATAAATATGCATCTAATTATAAATTCATGATTTATGAATTAAATAATTTATAAAATTATAATACTTGGCTTACTTACTCAGTACGCAAATCCCAAATGGTAAACCAGCTATTTGGACACCTGGGTACCTACAACATCATTTTACATAATTAAGTTTCTAAAATCAGAATAATAAAGTGACTCTTAAAATTCTGCCCAGACCACTCCATGGGCCCAACTTTGGGCTCGAATATCTCTCAATATATTTGCCCAAATGGGGAATTAAAAATACCCCAAGAAACTAGATTTAACACTGAATCAGGCCATATTTTATTTGCCATTCTCGGCCCAATACAGGGCCCAAAAAGTGGCTCAAAAATGGTCCAAGATCTGGCCTAACAGGCCCAAAAACACTGCAACCCGATCAACCCATTCTCCCTTCTCCTTGTTGCTCCCCTGTTTCAACTGAAACAGGGGGCAATTCGTGCCAGCGACCATGGCCGCTGACGACCAAATTCGGGGCCCCGGCTGCCAGTGGCCGGACCAGAGCGATCGCCCCCGCGGCCGGCCCCCCCTCTCTCTCTCTTTCTCCAATTTCCCTCTCTATCTCTCTTTCTCTCTTTGATTCACCGCGGCATGGTACTGTGCCGATGGCACGGCCGGCCACCACGGCGGCTGGACCTCCACCGGACGCATGCCCGGCCCGGTGGAGGTCGCCGACCGAAGCTCAAGCCCGGCGAGGCGGCGAGCATGCCGCCGGGCCCAAACCGAGATCAGCACAGGGAAGGATGTCGTGGCCTCTTCCGCGCCCAGTTCCCTCTCTCTCTCTCTCTGACTCTCTCTCTCTCCCTCCTTGGCATGGACAGAGGGACTTACCAGGAGCAGGCGCGAGCACGAGGATGATGGGAAGGAAGCATCCGCATCTTCCTTTAAGGGCGACGCAGACTCCTCAGATCAAGGGATTCGGACTCCATTCGTGATGGGGTATTTGAAAATACAATCGCACTCGCAACGCGGGAGTCCCAGGCATCATCCATTCCAGGATATCGCGATTAAATTTTGCGATCAGGTAATCACATCCCGAGGGTTACATTCTCCCTCCTTATAAAAATTTCGGCCTCGAAATTTATACACTTCCATTAGAAAAATTAGAATTCCAAATTTTGTCACACAATCAACTAAGTTTTTATTCAAGGTCAACAGTTATACATCATTAACTATATTAAGATACAAATAGTTGTGGATATTTCTTTTTCATTTTCTCCTCAAGTAGCCTCCCTCTCAGAATGATTACTCCATTGCACCTTGACATAGGGAATGGTATGCCGTCTCAGAACCTGATCCTTGCGGTCCACGATACGCACAGGATGTTCCTCATATGATAAATCTTTCTTCAACTGAATAGGCTCATATTCTATTACATGGCTGGGGTCGAAATATACTTCCTCAACATAGAGACATGAAACACATTGTGTACACCAGATAGAATCGGAGGCAGTGCCAGGCTGTAAGCACCTCCCCAACTCTGCTCAAGATCTCAAAAGGTCCAATATAACGTGGACTCAGCTTTCCTCTAATCCCAAATCTCATCACATCCTTGGTTGGTGATACCCTTAAGAAAACATGGTCCCCAACCTGAAATTCCAATTCTCTTCTTCTGACATCAGCATAACTCTTATGTCTGCTCTGAGCTGTACGAAGATGCTCCCTGATCAAATGCACCTTATCAACTGTCTGCTGAATCAGCTCAGGCCTAGCAATTTTCTCTCTCCCACATCATCCCAACATAAAGGAGATCTGCACCTCCTACCATACAGAGCTTCAAATGGAGCCATCTGGATACTGGCCTGGTAACTATTATTATATGCAAACTCCACCAAAGGTAAGTGGTTATCCCAAGCTCCACCCAAGTCCATCACACAGGCTCGCAACATGTCTTCCAGAATCTGTATGGTCCTCTCTGATTGTCCATCTGACTGGGGATGATAGGCAGTACTGAAGTTTAATTTGGTTCCCATGGCCTTATGAAGACTCTGCCAGAACTGGACACAAACCTGGTATCCCTATCTGATACAATAGATACAGGAACACCATGGAGTCTCACGATCTGCTCAATATACAAATTAGCCAATCTTTCACTAGAGACCCCAACTCTGAAAGGTAGGAAATGAGCTGATTTTGTTAGTCTGTCCACAAAACCCAAACTGCATCGTTACTCCTGGAGTTTTGGGCAGACCAGTCACAAAGTCCATTGTAATCTTTTCCCATTTCCACTGTGGAATCATCAGAGACTGAAGAGGTCCCGCAGGCCTTTGATGCTCGGCCTTCACTCGCTGACACACCAAGCACTTGGCCACATACTGAGCAATCTCCCTCTTCATACCTTTCCACCAAAAATTTTCTTTAAGTCTCTGTACATCTTAGTGCCACCTGGATGCACAGTATAGGGAGAGTAGTGAGCCTCCTTCAAAATTTTAGCCTTTAGCTCCTCAATGTTTGGCACACAAAGTCTTCCTTCAAATTTCAGGGATCCATCCTCCATTACATAAAATTCATTCTGAACTCCTGACTGCACAACTTCTTTAATCTTTGTAGATCTGGATCTTCTATCTGGAGGACTTGATTCTGTCAACTAGGTCGGCTGAAGTACAAGTGCTGCAATAAGCCCATCAGACTGCTGTACTCTCAATCCAACCTCCCACCTCTCAAGGTATCCTCAATATGTGAGGCTGGGAAGTAATCATAGCAGCTAACTCAGAAGAGGATTTTCTGCTCAAAGCATCAGCCACTACATTGGCCTTCCCAGGATGATAATGTAGATTCAGGTCATAATCCTTCAGTAGTTCCAACCACCTCCTCTGCCTCAAATTCAGCTCCTTCTGTGTGAAGATGTATTTTAGATTCTTATGATCTGTATACACATCACACGACACTCCATATAGATAATGCCGCCAAATCTTCAGAGCAAAAACCACAGCAGCCAATTCCAGATCATGAGTAGGATAATTCTGCTCATAAGGTTTCAGTTGTCTAGAGGCATAGGCTATCACCTTTCCATTCTGCATCAAAACACATCCCAATCCTTTCCGAGAGGCATCAGTATATATAGTAAAACCTTCAGATCCTATCGGAAGAACAAGAATGGGAGCTGACACCAGGCACTGCTTTAACTCCTGGAAACTTTTCTCACACTCCACTGTCCAGTCAAACTTCACTCGCTTTTGGGTTAGGCGAGTTAGGGGTAGAGCAATGCGAGAGAAATCCTCCACAAATTTACGGTAATACCCGGCTAGCCCCAAGAAGCTTCTGACTTCTGCCACATTGGAAGGTCAGCTCCAGCTAATGATAGCTTCAATCTTTTTTGGGTCCACAGATACACCATCTTTAGAGATTATATGACCCAAGAAAGATACTTGATCTAACCAAAACTCACACTTCTGCAGCTTGGCATAAAGCTTTTTCTCTCGAAGAATCTGTAGCACGATCCTCAGGTGGTCCTCATGCTCCTTATGGCTCTTGGAATATATCAAAATATCATCAATGAAAACCACTACAAACTGATCCAAATATGGTTTAAAAATTCTGTTCATTAAGTCCATGAATGCTGCTGGGGCATTAGTTAACCCAAACGGCATCACCAAGAACTCATAGTGGCCATATCTGGTTCCGAATGTTGTCTTAGGTACATCCCCCTCCTTGACTTTGAGTTGATGGTACCCTGACCTAAGATCAATCTTTGAGAATATCCGGGCTCCTTGGAGTTGATCAAACAAGTCATCAATCCTCGGCAGAGGGTACTTATTTCACACTGTTACCTTATTGATTTTCTGGTAATCAATGCAGAGTCGAAGACTGCCATCCTTCTTTTTAACAAATAGAACTGGAGCACCCCAAGGAGAAGCACTGGGTCTGATAAATCCCCGATCTAGGAGCTCCTGTAATTGATCCTTCAGTTCCTTTAGCTCAGCCGGGGCCATGCGATAAGGGACCTTGGATATAGGTCCAGTTCCAGGAACTAGATCAATGAGAACTCGACTTCCCGTCTGGGGGCAAATCAGACAATTCATCCAGAAAGACATCAGGAATTCTCGAGCTACAGGAATATCCTCCAACTTGGTCTCTTCCTTCTGAAGATCCTTGACAACAGTAAGAAATCCTTGACTACCATTCATCAAATACCTTCCAGCTTGCAGCGCTGATATGAACACTGAGGCTAGGTGTTCCTGACCACAGTAAAACTGAATTCAGGCTGACTTGGAATTTTAAAGTTGACAATCTTCCTGAAGCAGTCTACTAAGCATGATAGGAGGCCAACCAATCCATTCCAAGGATAACATCAAAGAACTTCAGTGGAAGGACAATTAGATCAGCATTCAACCTCCTATCCTCCAAGACAATTGGGCAGGATTTGCATATTGTGTCAACCTTCATAACATCTCCATTTGGAAAAGCAATATGCAACTCTTGCTCCAGAGGAATAGGTGTCAATGATGCATTCTTGTCAAGATAAATGTCAGATATGAAAGAATGCATGGCACCCGGGTCAATTAAAGTTTGAGCATAAGCAGTACCTACTTTAATCATTCCTGACATAAGTGTAATTTATTTTAACATCAAAGATTGAACCTAATTTCTAATTAACTATCAATGCATTGCACTAGATAAGAATGTAATACTAGCTATAAAATTAAATGGTATACATGTCACCACAAATTAGAGGCGGCAACATCCTGCTGAGTGAGAATGAAGACCCTTCCCTGGGTCCTCGGTGGCTGCTGCTGATGCTGCTGGCTCATCCCTTGACTTGAAGAAGGCTGTTGATCCTTCCGAAGGGGACAATGACCATCTTGTGATCAGTTTTCCCATAGAGAAAGCAGCACCAGTCAATTTGCGGCAAGGCCTTCCAGGGTGGAAGTTCCCACAATGAATGCAACGAGTCTCCCTATTCTGTGGTTCTGCTGGGGCCTGCTGTGCACCTTTCTTCTTGGCCTGAGCTGGGGATTGGCCAGAAATAGGCCCTTTCATCTTCCTCCGCTGCTCCCAATCTCTCTGAACAGCATTCATATCCCTCTCAATCACCAAGGCCTTATTCACCACAGCACTGTAAGTGAGAAGCTCAAATGCATTGACTGCTTGCCTCAGTCTGGGTCGCAGTCCCTCAGTGAATCTGATGATCTTGGCCATTTCATTGGTCACAATATTTGGAGCAAAACGGGCCAACCTGGTGAATTCAGCTTCATACTGGGCCACAAAAAGATTCTTTTGCTCTAATTTGATAAACTCTGATTCCATCTATCTCTGCACACTCCTGGAAAGTATTTGTCGAAGAATGCCTCCCTAAACTCTCCCTAAAAATAACCTGTCCACCCCGATGCTGCTCCTCAACTAACCACCAATCATAAGCTTCCCCTGGAGAAGATAGGTGGCAAATCTGATCCGCTCCATATCCTGACTACCATGGGCCGTAAAAGCCTTCTCCATATCTCGCACACACCGCTCAGCATCAACAGGGTTGGTGGATCCAGAGAAAGGGCAGGGGCAAACTTCTTGAAATCTGCAAAGCTGCGGCCAACCCCTATCAGGATTGAGGTGGAGTAGGCTGGGTCAATGGTGTGGCTTGAGTAGGTAAGGTTGGCTGAGTTTGTGGAGCAGGAGGGGCAGGCTGAGTCTGCGGAGCAGTAGGGGCAGGCTGAGTCTGTGGAAAGTGAAAACAGGCTGAGTCTGGGAACAGGAGGGGCAGACTGAGTGACAAAGCCTGCAGGATCTATTATTGCATGTCCCGCATCGACTGTGCCATACCCGAGAGAACCTGAAGCATCTCGTCTGGAGTCGCTGGTGATCAGCCCCGACTGATTGACAGGGGCAGCACCTCCGGTAGCTTCCTGACCTTCCGGTTGGCCAGCATTACCAACCTGGGAACCCTCATCATTTTGTTGGCTTCTAGTGCGACGAGCCATTCCTATCTCCTAATAAATTAGTTGTAATTAATATCATGGTAAACTTTAAATGTCAGGCATTCAAAGCATAATATCTGAAATTCCTTTAAATTTATAATTGTCTCAATGTCATCTTAGTATTTTGCCTAAAGTATCATCATGTATGTGTCCCTAATGTCATAACCTAAGCTCTGATACACTAAAGCTGTCATGCCCCAGATCCAAAAATTTGAGCTAGAGTGACAACCCGCCGCATGCTAGGCATGCAAGGCGTCTCGAATTTTGACACATAAATCAATATAAGGCAAGAATCCAAATCCATGATTTATTACAAACCATAATTATCAGTTTTGGGCTACCAGCCCTACACACAAGCAATACTGGGGTTACATCAATATAATGGATCTTATTTTATTTAATAGAAGCTCCATCTACCAAAAATCCTTCTTCACTCTTGAGGCTCTGAAAAACATTGTGAGAATTATATGAGCTCACACTTAATAAGTAAGCCTAATATAATTTCAAATCATCATATCTTATCATATCATATCAAGATATTTCATATCACATTTTCATAAAAACTTCCAATTTCAAATACATTTATCATGCTATCAGTACATTCATATCATCAACTCAAAATAATTTGGAAGATTAATTATGCAATAAATACTAGAATATGCAATGTAAACAAAACACTATTTATACTCATTATTTTCTTATGTGTCCCACGGCCCTACAATACTCAACTAGTGTATCACTCTTAAATGTTCCCTAAGAGGAAGGGTCTTGGTACCAGCGTTATGTCATATCATAATCACTCAGAACACATCCTACAGATGTGTGTTCTCCACATATCTTTCCCTATGAAGGTGGGTCACGTATCACTTGGCATTTCACATCATATGAGAACCGCGGCGACACATACAAGTAAATTTCAATGTCATCATTATAATTGCATATTATCATCTCGATAGTACCAACATAATTTTGCAAGATCAACATAATTACATTTTTGCATATACACATATAAGCCATATCTTGCAAAATATTACCCGCTACAATAGTCATAACAAATGCTTATTTGTAAATTGTGGTGCTATCTATAATTCAATATAAATGAAACTTCATTTTTCACATTTCATAAATATGCATCTAATTATAAATTCATGATTTATGAATTAAATAATTTATAAAATTATAATACTTGGCTTACTTACCTCATTACGCAAATCCAAATGGTAAATCAGCTATTTGGACACCTGGGTACCTACAGCATCATTTTACATAATTAAGTTTCTAAAATCAGAATAATAAAGTGACTCTTAAAATTCTGCCCAACCACTCTACGGGCCCAACTTTGGGCTCAAATATCTCTCAATGTATTGCCCAAATGGGGAATTAAAAATACCCCAAGAAACTAGATTTAACACTGAATCAGGCTATATTTTTATTTTGCCATTCTCGACCCAATACAGGGCCCAAAAAGTGGCTCAAAAATGGTCCAAGATCTGGCCCAACAGGCCCAAAAACACTGCAGCCCAATCAGCCCATTCTCCCTCCTCCCTGTTGCTCCCCTGTTTCAACCGAAATAGGGGGTATTTTGTCCGGCGGCCAGAGCCGCCGCCGGCCAATTTCGGGAAGGCCCGGCCGCTAATGGTCGGACCAGAGCTGACTGCCACCGCGGCCGGCCCTCCCTCTCTCTCTCTCCAATTTCCCTCTCTATCTCTCTCTTCTCTCTTTGATTCACCGCGGCACGGTACTGTGCCGGTGGCACGGCCGGCCACCACGGTCGGCCGGACCTCCACCAGATGCACGCCCGGTACCGGTGGAGGTCGCCGATCGAAGCTCAGGCCCGGTGAGGCGGCGAGCACGCCGTTGGGCCCAAACTAAGATCGGCACAGGGAAGGATGTCGTGGCCTCTTCTGCGCCCGGTTCCCTCTCTCTCTCTTTCTCTGATTCTCTCTCTCTCCCTCCCTCCCTGGCATGGACAGAGGGACTTACCAGGAGCAGGTGCAAGCGCGGGGATGATGGGGAAAGCGTCCGCATCTTCCTTTAAGGTCGACGCAGACTCCTCAGTCAAGGGATTCGGGACTTCATTCGTTACGGGGTATTTGAAAATACAATCGCCACTCGCAACGCGGGAGTCCTAGGTGTCATCCATTCCAGGAATATCACGATTAAATTTTGCGATCAGGTAATCACATCCCGGGGGTTACACTTTCAAAGAGCAGGCAAGCAAAATTATTTATCTTCCCTTTCTAATGAAATAAAATGAAGGGGTAATATCTTATGGCTGAGTTCAGAAATAATACACACACCACCATCTTACAGCACAGGTTATCATCCAAATTTCTCAACTAATTAATTTTTAAAAAGCTTTTAATGGAGATACTCATTATGTGTTTGTGTTTGCCTTATGCAGAATTGTAACCAATTCTGGACATGGAACAATAATACTTTCTTTTTCTCATATTCGATGAATAAGTCTCCTTCCATTGCTACAAAATAGATACTACACTCAGCTTCAATGAAACGCATCTTGCCTCCAATTGTCATGAGTTTAAGTACATAATCGAGGAATGATCCATTAATGTGAGTGAACAATTCATGACTATATTGACCTTGCATCAAACCTCTGAGAACTGGTTTTGAGTTCTTATACGAGGCTCTTTTGGGCATAAGAGGGGCTTATCATGGAAACTATAAAACTTGTAAACTACTTGCACTCCTAGCCTCATAGTAAAACGTAGTGGCTATTCCATATCTCTTCATCTAGTTTTCCTTTGAGAAATGTTATCTTTATATTTACTTGGTGCAAACTCTAAATCAAAACATGGAATAATTATTAGAATAAGGTGTAAAGAGATAAACCTTACTACCTAAAAGAAGGTTTCTTCATAATTTATGTTGTCCTAGCCCTCTTATTAGGTACAATCAAAGTTGTCAATTTCGTTTCGGATTATGTTTCGGTTTAGCCTGTGAAACAAAATATTTCAGTATCGGACTGTTTCGGTGCTTCGTTTCGGAATATATATATATATAAAATAAAAAATTTGTTCATAATTCATATTCTTAATAAATAATAATAACAACATAAAAATAAAGATAAAAGATAAAAATTTTGTTCATAATTCATAAATTTCATCATCAACAACAACATACGAAGTTTCATCATCAACAATATATGAAGTTTCATCATCAACAACAATATACGAATAAGATAAAAAATAAAAACTTGTATTCATAATTCATAAGTTTCATCATCAACAATAACGTATGAAGTTTCATCATCAACATCAACATATGAAGTTTCATCATCAACAACATACGAATGAAGTTTCATCATCAACAACATACGAATAAGATAAAAAATAAAAACTTGTGTTCACAATTCATAAGTTTCATCATTAACAACAACATACGAAGTTTCATCATCAACAACAACATACGAATAAGATAAAAAATAAAAACTTATGTTCACAATTCATAAGTGTCATCATCAACAACAACATATGAAGTTTCATCAACAACAACATACGAATAAGATAAAAAATAAAAACTTATGTTCACATTTCATTCTCTTCATCAACACTATAAAGATAATGATCTTCATCTTCTACTTGCATATGAGCACTAATTCCTATATTCAAATTAGTGTCATCCTCATCATCAAATGCAACATCTTCTTCATCATCTAAAGTTAAAGCAGCTAATGGAGCTTCAATTGTCTCCCAACTTAAATCTTCTCCATCAAGAAGTCCAGGCTCTTCAGAGATCCATTCATCTAATAAATCTATGTTATCCAGACTTATAGGATCCAAAGAGTCTTTTCTCTTCTTCAAATTCCTATAAAAAAGACAAAAAAAGAAAAAAATTACAGCTTATAAAATTAATTTGAGAAACATATAATGCACGTAATAGCAAGATCTTTTTACCTCTCCCGAAGCTTGAGATTGTACCTCACAAAGACTAAATCATTTAGTCTGTTCAAGCCTATTACGTTTTTTGGAATGAATAAATTCAAATGTACTCTAGTTTCTTCACATCCAGTTGTACTACAACATTGACTAAGGATTCTAGTAGCAAACTTTGAAGTTCTGGAGTGTCATTTCCAAATTGCTCCCACCATGCAACTAATTAGAAGGAGATTATTTATTAGTAACTTTAGAGAAGAAAATGAAAATCAATAAAAGTGAAAATGATTAGAAAAATACCTGGATTTAGCTTCTCACGTTGGCGAATTGCTAAGGACATGCCAAAATCACCCGTTGATTTTTTGTATTCCTCAAGCTGTCCACTTATTTTGTCTTGGATATCAAAGTCGGGGACCAACCTAGTTAATGTTGTGAGTAATCCTCGGGTGACCTCCTTCTGTTTGGTAAAAGAGGGTCTAAAATAGATCCCCGGATTAAGAAAACATCCTGCTGCATGTAGCGGGCTATGAAGTTGTTTGTCCCATCTAGCATCAATTACTCTAACATATGGCCCATACAATGTTACTTTTTTTTTTCATTCTTGTGATAATGGCTTCTTTTGCCTTTTCCATTGCCTCATACAAGTAACCCATGGCTGGTTTTTCTTCACTGTCTACTAATCGAAGAACTCGGACTAAAGGTTCACTAATCTTGACTATATGTTGACATTGAAGCCAAAAGTCATTATCTTGTAAAATAATTCCAGCAATTCCCTTCCCAACATTACTCTTTCCATGGCTTGACTCCACCCATTTGTCACTAGTGAACATTTGTCTTAACTCCTTTTTAAATTTCAACAAGCATTGAAGACTTAGAAAATGAGTTGCAAATCTAGTAACAGCAGGACGACACAAATCTCTACCATTAGTGAACTCTTTCCTCATCAACGACAAGACCCATGCATGATTATAAATAAATTTTGTGACCTTTCTTGCCTTTTAATAGTATCATCAATTATGGGAAAATATCGAGCATCAGAAAAATTTTCCAGCATCAAATCAATACAATGGGCAGCACAAGGAGACCAAAAGAAGGTTCCATACCTCTGTTGCAAAGCCTTTCCAGCAGCCTTGTAACTAGCATCATTATCGGTGACAAATTGGACAACATGCTCCACACCTACTTCATTGACTACTTGATCAAAAATCCCAAGTAATGTCTCCTTATCTTTTCTAAGTCCCGATGCATCAATCGACTTTAAGAACATAGTTCCTCTTGGACAATAAACAAGGAAGTTTATAATTGGCTCTTGTCTTTGATTTGTCCACCCATCAGCCATAATAGAGCATCCATAGGGTTTCCAATCATTTTTTATCACTGAAATGTACTCTTGAATTTCATGTACAGCATCTTTCAGAAGACAACCTCTGAAATCATGGTAAGATGGCCCTTTGAAACCAGGTCCAATTGAAGCAATAGCATCCACCATAGGTTGATAATAAGTTGACTTTGCCGCATTAAATGAAATATTGGCTTCATACCACCATCTTGCAATAGCCATCTTTGCTTTGTCAATTGACTCTTTGCTTTGCATTGCACTTCTAATGCTAGGTTGTGCCCCTGGAGTAGTTCGTGATGCAAAATAACTCAAATTACATTGCTTTGATGGACCACCTTGCTTTTCTAGGTTCCTTTTTCTCCCTTTAGATTTTCCCATGTTACTTGTAGGATAAATCATCTCACAATTTTCATCATTGTTTTCATCAGTGGATGCATCACTTGGAGGGTTTCCAATCTCAACTTTTAATTTTTTTCTTTTTTTTTGTTCCTTCATCAATTCCTCAATCAACTGCTTCATTTGCCATCTTACATCTGCTGGTACCTTCTTACAAGGGTCAACTTGGCCTTGAACTCCTGCGAGATGTTGCTTTAAACGAGTGACACCTCCACCATTCATTCTCTTGTTACAAAACAAGCATAAAGTACTATTTCTTGATCCCATTACTACTTGTCCATAAGCCCAAGCAGGGTCACTTGATCTAGCAGGAGCAGAGGCTATAGAGGTAGCACCACTTGATGAATTATCAGTCATATCACCAATTTTTCCTACAAATAATAGATTATAAGAATTGGTTAAGCTAAAAAAAAAAATAAACAAAAGTACATAAAAAGATAGTTATTATATGAAATTCAAAAAAAATTCAGAATAAAAAAAAAAAAATATTATGAAAAAAGAGAGAAAAGAACCTGATCCTCAATCTTCAATCTTGTTAGATGCTTCTCTTGAATGCTATCAAATAACAATTCTATTTGTGAGACAGCTGTGTTTGGAAAAAAATTGGGAGTCAAAACAATTAAAAGAAAATATTATACAATCATCTACATCACAAATCAAAAATTTCCTCCCCTTCAATTGTGCATCCAACAAAGAAAACAATATTTGCTCATTAAAGAATCAAAAAAATTAGAGTGTAATATTTAACACCTAAATAATAAAGATGTAGAATGGAGCGAGAGCAGTATAACGGAAGATTTCTAGGTAATCTATTTCCTCATCTAATATTTGCTTATAGGACAGATGGAGAGAGAAGTTGTTCTTAGCAAACGTCATGCTTTGTTTCTTTTACAAAATTGCCATCATATGATCTCTCTTAGCGGGCCAGGCGAAACGGTTCCTCCTCAAAATCGTGGCTATTATATACAGAACCCTCCTTTTTTTATTCATTCAGAATTCGGATATTGAAGGGAAAATGGGGGGAAAATTTTGGGAGAAGAAAAAAGGAAGAGATAAAAAAGAAAATTATTAGAGAGAGAGAAATATAAATATAGGAATTAAGAAGTCGATTTGATATATGCTCCAAGAGCCAAAAATAAAATCAACATTAAGATTTTTTAATCTTCTTTTTTTTTGTAACACTTAGCAAGGAAATCTCATCTCATAGTTTATAAAAATAAATAAAATCATTTAAATCAAAGGGACATAAGCTAGATTATCCCTCCAGTCCAGTCTCCTGCGACTCCTCAAATCCTCTCCTTCCTCTCTTCTCTTTCTCTATTAATGATGGAAAACGTTTTTTAGGGGAACAAAAGGAAGAAGAAGAGACAAGGATGTTGGCGGTTAAAACTTAAAAGCCATGCCAAACTTGGGGTGACTCGGTTTAGGAAAAGTCGCGGTTGTCCCGCTCTGAGAAAATATTCCGTGGCTAGTCTATTTAAAAAAGAAATTAGAGACAAGAATGAAATCTCTCCGCTCTAAATTTCACCACTTCTAAAAGTTGAAAACAAAAAATAGAAGAGAAATCATGTTTCAATCCAGCTTTTTTTCTTTTCTTTTCTCAAACAATAAAGATTATGATAGAAGAGAGGGAGAGAGAATATAGTACCGTTTATTGAAGGCAGTAATGTGGCACCCTTCTCGTTAAGGAAGAGCGAAAGAAAGGAGAGTTAGGGGAGTTACGTCTAGATCTTGATAGTAGAAATGCAGAATTAGGGAGAAGGGAGTTGGACGACACCTTCCAAATCGTCTTTGAGAAGTGCGGCGTGCGACTGAAAGAAGAGGGGTAGGGTAACTAGGGTTTATTTTTTTTGACATTATATATATATTTTTTAAAATGATCCTAAACGATTTAACAATTTACAAATTAGTCCCCGAAACATATTTCGTCGAAACGGCCGAAACATGCCGAAACGGCCGAAATACGCCGAAACACACCGAAATGACCGAAAAATCTTCCGAAGCGAAATTGACAACTTTGGGTACAACACTTTGCTATGAAGTGAGCTTTATTTCTTTGGAAGATTGTTCTATTAATTATATCCATATTTCTGCATCTAAGTATGGATGTAGATGAAATATTATTTTGATTATAAATCAAATTTTGAGCAAAATTCAGTTATGAAAATCAGTAATAATAACATATCCATAGAGGATCGATTTATTAGAAACTTAGTAAAGCATTTATTGCACGAAAGAAAGCATAATTATAACGAAAAAATAATAAAAAAAGAAAAACGTATGCTAATCAGTTGAAAATTCGTAGACCTTATTGTAACCTACTAATGATGCTTGTTTCATGTTTTATGTCACTCCTGGTCATTCACCAAATAGGAACTTGTCATCGCTTTACAATTCTAGTCACTAGTTTGAATGGAGGTTTCATCAATGACTGTCTTTTCATAGTGGTTGGATAACTAAAGGTTTTTATATCTATTAATTATTCAAATCAAAGAAACTAATGCCTGACAAAATCATCTCATGGACTGGCAAAGATCACAAGAAAAATATTGTTACAATTAGGATGTTCTTTTGATATTCATGCTAAGCTTATATAAATAATGGGATAAAACATATTTTATAAGGCTATTAAGTTGATATGTATATCTTCAAAAAAGAATTAAAGATAACACTTAATCAATAAGTATTTAGTGAGTTAAAATCTTGAAATTTATCTTTAGCTATGTCAAGGAAAAGCATCCTAAAATGCATCGGTTCAAAAGGAAGATTTTTCACTACCAAGATATTACATGAGTTAGAACTCAATTAGGAGTTAGAATATATTTCTAAAACTTCATTTGATATTAACCTCTTTCTTCAGAAAATTTGTATGTGATGAGATTTAGGAATCTATTATATTAGAAAATCATCTATAAATAAGCTCTTAACATATCTTATTGAAAAAATAAATTCAGTAATATAATTTTAAGTTTCTTTCTTTTCTTTCTTCAAGTAATTCGTAGCTTATAGCTATATAAGACTATAATCTAGCGAGAGGTGATCAATAAG
>UESW01003878.1:0-234705 GCA_900491605.1 Calamus simplicifolius
GATTTTTGTTTCCTTAATGTGTTATATCCTAAACCTGCTTTGTCAAAAACAGCTTTTTTGACTATCTAAGATCATGTTAAGTTTAGTTGAACTTAAGGTGAATTTCTCAACAATGTCTTTATTTTTTTAACATCTTTCTTAAGAGAGTCATTTTCTTTAGCTTGCTGTTCTTTATCTAAAGCTAAAGTTTCTAATTGATCTTTTAAATCTTTTGTGAGTTTTTTAGTTTCAGATTTCAACAAATCTATTTCTTGATTAAGATTATCTCTTTCTTTGCTAAGTTCTTCTTTTTCATTTGTTAAATTCTAACTTCTAAAGCTAATTCATTTTTACTTTTAGCTAAGCTAATATTGTCATTTTCAAAAACTTATACTTCTTTTTTCAAGGATTTAAAATCAATCATAAGTTCATTGAAAGCCTCAAACATTTCATCAAATGTAAAGTCATCATTTGAGTTTTTCAGAACTTACCTCATTGTCGTTGTCGTCGTTGTTTGGCCATGAAGTAGACATTAGCAACTTCTTTTTGTTCTTCTTCTTCGGAAGAAGACTCTTCACTATCAGTCCAAGTTGCCATGTAGCTTTTTTCTTTTTCTTGTAGGCCTTCTTAAGTAAGGACAGTCATATCTAAAATGCCCTGGCTTTTTACATTCATAGCAAACTAAGGGCTCTTCTCTTTGTCCTTTTTTTCCTTTTCTTTTTTCTCCTTTCATTTTTGCAACAAATCTCTTTTTGTGGAAGGGCCTCCTTCTTTGCATAAATTTCTTAAAACTTCCTTGCAAGGAGGGATGACTCATCATCATCATCCTCTTCATCATCGCTGCTGCTTATTTCCTTTCCGCAGCTTTGAGGGCGATGGTCTTCTTCTTCTTGACTCATTCTCATTGACATGTTTTTGACTTGAAGCTCATGAGTCATCAGCGAACCAAGAATCTCTTCCAATGGTAGGATGTTCAGATCTTTGGCTTCTTGTATGGCGGTCACCTTGGCTTCCCAAGTCATTGGAAGTGACCTAAGGATTTTGCGAACAAGCTCAGAATAGTATAAACTTTTCCAAGACTTTTCAAACCATTCACAATATCAGTAAATCTAGTGAACATGCATGTGATGGTTTCATTTGTTCCATAGTAAATAATTCATATTATGAACCAAAATATTTATTTTTGATTCCTTAACTTGGTTTGTTCCTTCATGTGTAATTTCCAACCTATCCCAAATTTCTTTTGCGGAATTACATGTTGAGATCGGTTGAATTCATTTGAGTCTGAGGAACAATATAAAATATTAATGGCCTTAGCATTAGTTGTGCCATTCTCCTATCATTATCATTCCAATCCCTTTCGGGCTTAGGAAATAGTCATCAATAAGGTGTGTGGGTGTACTAGGTCCGTTATTATTACTCCCCACAATTCATAGTCAGAAGCTTGAATGAATATCCTCATTCTAGCTTTTCAATATGAATAGTTGGTTCCATTAAATAAAGGAGGTCTATTCGTAGAATGACCTTCTGCAAAACTTGAACCAATTTGTGTTGCCATAAGGATCTTTAGCCCTTGATCGTGAGATCAAATTCTAAATGAGCACAAAGCTCTGATACCAATTGTTGGCCCAGATGGCAACCCAAGAGGGGGGGGTGAATTGGGTTCTTAAAAATTTAAGACTTTTTAGATGTTTTAAACAGATTTGCCCAAGATGTGCAAGTGAGTGATTAACTAAAAGCAATGCACAAGCAATTAATAAAGAGAGATAGAGAGAGAGAAAATATAGCACGGCAAACACAAGATTTTATAGTGGTTCGGTGCAACCAACACCTACGTCCACTCCCAAGATTTACTTGGGTCCACACTATAATCTCTCTAGATTACAGCCGAGTTGTTTTCCAAGCTCACAACTCAAACTTGTTGTTTTCCCGGGTGAACAACGAACCCAGCTGGTTTTAACTCGGGCTTACCAGCACAAAACCCTACACGTTGTTTTTCATGGGCTCACAACTAACCCAACACAAGCACTCCGGCTTGCAACGAGGTAGATCAACCTCCACTGATTCAATCCACCGATTAAATCAACAAACAATTAGAATAAAAGTGTTTGGATAATGAAATGCTCCCCTTGAGCAAATATACAAATGAAGTATAAAATAAAGAGTTAGAAAAGCCTGATAGTATTCAGATGGTAGAGGCTTGGCTTTCTTCCTTCTTCTCTTTAACTCCTCTTGAAGTGTTGAATCACGCCTCAGCAAGATTCTTGACCGTTGAAGACTTTGGAGTTGAGATGAAGCTTTTTCTCTTTTTAAAATTCTTCGATTTGATCTTTGAACGCTCTTGGATTTTCTTTTGACTTTTGTGGATTGAAGATCTAGAGCAGATGAAACTTCCTCTTTGATTTCACTCCCTTTGAATCACTCTATTTCGAGCTAAAAGATTTTCCTATGAAAGCTCTGTTTTTCCCTCTTTTTGAAAGATATGCTTTTCTCTCTTTTTGATTTTCTCTGGATTGTCCTGAGTTGAAAAGAGCTCCTCTATTTATAGATTCTACAAAAATATCCGTTAGAGACAAGGAAAAATAGCCTTTATTCAAAAATCTTACCGTTGGAGCTGAGTTTGGCATTCGTAAAAATTTCGCCCAGATTTGCTGGAGTCGACTCATGCTTTTCCCGAGTCGGTTCGAGCTCGTCTTACCAAAAATAGAAATGTTTATAAAGATTAGGGGTCGACTCGCTAAAAGTGAAGTGTCGACTCCTGAAAGTCGGGAGTCGACTCGAGAAAGGCTTGGGGTCGACTCGCGAAGTGCTCAGAAAAACACTCTTCTGGCGTCTGAGCGGAGTCGACTCGCACAGTCCAGGAGTCGGCTCGATAGAATCAGGGGTCGACTCGACAAATTTCGTAGGTCGACTCGAAACAGATGCACATTTCTGTACACTGAGCGGAGTCGACTCTGAAACTCAGGAGTCGGCTCCGGAACGTATCAAAAATCAGAAACTTTTCTGATTGACATTAAATCGTTCCAGATTCATTTTAATTCATTGTTTTGACTTGAAATCAATAAATTAACATTTAGAATTGATTCAAGAACTAATCCAAAAACTTTATGAATAAAACATGAATTATAACTTCTTTTCGAAAGTTTGAATATTGAGCTTAAGTCACTTCAAAATTGATTAAAGTTAAACTTGAGCATTCTCATTGATTGTTCAAAATAAATTTATTGCTCATTTACTTAAACTCATTATATCTTTTAATGAACTCATGGCTTTTTAGTAATCATCAAAATCAATAAAGTTGGGGCAATTATGTTTTAATACTTTCTCAACAGCGATCATCAAAGCCGTGATCCCGATCAGCCACGATCGATCTTGGACCGTGGCGATCGATCCGATCGGCGATGATCCGACGGTTGCGATCGATCCAAGCCCTGATCCTGATCGGCCACGACCGATCTCGGACCATGGCGATCGGTCCGATCGCCGATGATCCGACGGTTGCGATCGATCCAAGCCCTGATCCCGATCGGCCACGATCGATCTCGGACCGTGGCGATCGGTCCGATCGCGGACGATCCGACGATTACGATCGATCCAAGCCCTGATCCCGATCGGCCACGACCGATCCTAGACCGTTGCGATCGGTCCGAGATTGCGAACGATCCGACGGTTGCGATCGATCCAATCCCTGATCCCGATCGGCCACCCGATCTCGGACGTCGGCGAGCGGTCCGATCGCCGATGATCCGACGGTTGCGATCGATCCAAGCCCTGATCCCGATTGGCCACACCGATCTCGGACCGTGGCGATCGTCCGATCGCCGATGATCCGACATTGCGATCGATCGAAGCCCTGATCCCGATCGGCCACGATCGATCTCGGACCGATCGCTATTTAACATAATTAATTTTTTTAAAAACATTGCGACGCAAAGGGTTGCATCACAATTTTAATATGATAATTATATATATAAAAATTAATTTTATTTAAAATAATTGTGACGCAATAAGTGCATCGCTAAATTAAAACAAAATTTTCCTAATTTTCTGGTTTATTGCGTTGCTAATGCGTCGCTATTTAATAATTAATTTTTTAAAATATTGCGACGCACTGAATTACGTCACAATATTTTTTTTCTCATAATTATATTTTATAAAAATTATTTTATTTAAAATAATTGCAATGCATATATTGCGTTGCTAAATAAAAAATTATTTTTCTAATTTTTGGTTTATTGTGTCGCTAATGCGTCGCTATTTAATATAATTAAATTTTTTAAAAACATTGCGACGCACTGTGTTACGTCGCAATTAGTTTTTCTCTATTTATACTTTATAAAATTAATTTTATTTAAAATAATTGCGATGCAGTATGTGCGTCGCTAAATTAAAAATAATTTTTCTAATTTTTTGGTTTATTGCGTCGCTAATGCATCGCTATTTAACATATTTAATTTTTTAAAAAACATTGCAACGCACTGAGTTGCATCGCAATATTTTTCCTAATATTTATATTTTATAAAAATAATTTTATTTTATTTGCGATACAATTGTGCGTCGCTATATTAAAAATATTTTTTTAATTTTCTGGTTTATTGCGTCGCTAATGCGTCGCTATTTAACATATTTAATTCTTTAAAAATATTGCGACGCACTGAGTTGTGTCGCAATATTTTTTTCCCCATATTTATATTTTATAAAATTAATTAAAAATATTGGGATGCATTATTTGCGTCGCTAAATAAAAAAAAAATAATTTTTTTATTTTCTGATTTATTGAGTCGCTAATGCATCGCTAATTGCGTTGCAATGTTTTGTGTCACGGATGGGGTCGCAAAGTGGTCGCAATTTAGCGACGCATAATTGCGTCGCTAAATTTACGTCGCTATTTCAGTATTTCTTGTAGTGTAGGGTCCGTATCTTGTCAGTTAAAGGATCAATGGCTGGGAGAGCCGGTTGATGCTTTGATGCTCGATGATCACACAGACCTAGGCCACTCTCGTAGATCCTAGGCCACTTCTGGGTATGATTTGCCGCCTAGAGTCTTATTCAGTTATAGTGGATTCGAACTCCCGCGCCGGATTCCATAGAGGTATTTTGAATGCCATGGTTTGGCTCGAATGAGGAATAACCTAGTTTTCCAAGGTGTAAAATGGATCGGCTCGAATGACCGAGGAATGGCTCGACTCGGATAGCCGAAGTATTAGGATAGCTCGGCTAACCGAGGAATAAGAATAGCTCGGCTTAGATGGCCGAAGTATAAAGATAGCTCGGGTTACCGAGGAATAAGGATAGCTTGGCTTAGATGGCCGAAGTATAAAGGTGGTCCGGGTTGTCAGGTTGACCCGACCTCATCAAAGCTGATTTGACCTCATCGCTATAATGCTAGGCCAGCTGGCCAGCTGGCTAGCAGGATGTTTGGATTGGGCGTGACCCCATTGCCAATGTGAGCAGTCAATAATGCAATGACAATTTTACCCCTCATCATATGCCCCCCACTCCCTAGTCCGAAGTGTAAGTTCGGATGTAGGAAGTAGAATTCCAGAGCAATCTTATTTGGAGGGATTCAAAAAGGTGGGCAATGATAATCTCGTAAATGACGGGCCGCTGTTTTATCATTTCTCGCCGCAGCTCGAGGAAAAAATGCCTCGTTGCAGCAGGCTGTGGTTGTGGGAGTTCCACATGGCGGGACTCCTTTATTTCTGGTGCATGTATTGGGATTTTTGGCGTCTAGGGCTTTCTTTCTGAAGTGCTTATTTAAAGAGGGCTGGGGCGGCGCTCCTTCTGTAACGCCCCTTTGTTCCTGCCATAGAGATTTTTCGCTCTCTCCTTGAGCCCTTCCTTATCTGTTTGTGCCTCACCCCCTATTCAGCCAACATGAGCGGTCCAGGCGATGTTGCCTCTGAGGTAACCTTAGATAATCTGGATAGGATCCATCGCCATTATAGAGTTTCTCTGGATGTGGCCTTATGGGCACCGAGGACCGAGCATCGGGTTTCAACCGAGCTAAGCCGGGGAGTCTTCTTTTACGAGGAGAGCTTGAGGGCAGGTCTCCGATTCCCTCTTCACCTGTTGATACAGGAGGTGATGAGGTTTTACAATATATGCCCAACGATGGTGGCTCCGAATAGCTGGCGCAATCTCGTTGGGTTCATCTCGATGTGCAGTCGCGTTGGGGTGACTGCAACTCTTCCCTTATTTTGAGTTTGTTATAATCTGGTTTCCAGGAGGAGTTCTGAGTGGCCCTATATTGGCCTCCGGAAGTTATTTAAGATGATTTTTGATAACCCCTCTTCGATAAAGGGGTGAAGTCTCAATTTTTCATTGCCGAAGGAAACATTGGCTCAGATTTTTCGAGAGGGTGGGCCAGTTATGTGAAGGATCCAGAGGCACGTATGGAGTTGAGCGAGGAGGAGAAAAGGGATCTGGCTACCCTTCGCAGCGGTCAGGAGATCTCTGTCAGCACCTTGTTAGCAGAGGATGCCCTTTTCGCCATCGGGCTTAGCTCCATCGACCCTAGGGTGAGTCTCTGTTCTAATGGTCAACAGGTTTATGTGATCTTGCCGCTGTTTAACTGAACATCTACTGTGTTTTTAGCCGAGAGGTCCGCGTTTGCGAGCCAAATAAGGAGGGAGCTAAGCAAGCGCCACAGGGGCTCTGGCTCCGAGGATAAGCATAGATTCGAGAAGAGGGCTCGTCCTTCCGGGTCTCGCTCGAGGGAGTCCAGAAGAGACGATGTTGGCCGCCGCTCCTCTGCTTCAAAGAGGGAGGAGGTGAAAACGTCAGTTGTAACCGATAAGCCCTCCCTGCTGGAGGGAGGTGAGACAGGAGAGGAGGTCATTGGGGGAAGCTCGGAAAGAGCCGCCGAGGTTCCTCCCCTCCAAATAGTAGTTGTGTTAGACGATACCGAGGAAATATCGCCAGTTTATCCGGCGATCCTCCTACCGGAGGTTCCTCAGTCACCAGTGGTGAGGAGTCCATAGCGCGTGGAAGAGACCCCCGCTCAGGCGGAGGGACCAGAAGAGGCAGCGGTGGCTGTCGAGGCTCAAGTGGAGCCACTTGTAGAGAGGTTGGTGGAGGTCGAAGTGCCTCCTATTGAGGGTGTTTTTGTTACGTCATCAGGATGCCGTGAGAGAAATTGAAGTTCACACGGAGTCTGCCGAAAATAGGGTGATAGCCGAAGAGGAAGAGGAAGAGGAATCGCTGGACAAAGGGGGTGTTCGGGCCGAGGTCCCTTCGGTCGAGGCCAAAGCATTCGAGACCTTGCAGATTGGAGTTCTGATAGGGGAAGCTAAGCGGATGATTCCTCGGGTCAAAATCCCTCAGGCCGGTTCTTCGGCTATGAGCTCCTTTGTCCACAGCTCGGAGGTGGATGATATGCTCACCGCCTTGATGAGATCCATTCTGCGCGCAGGAGGGAGTTCCTCGATGGACGAGTCTGCTATCGAGGATATTATTGAGGCAGCTTTCGGCTGGCTCGAGGCACCGAAGGATGCTTTCCTTCTTCCCGAAATTAGCAATGCTACTCTCATGATGATGGCTTCAAACTATATCTCCCGGGTGAGTTACTGTACCGAGGTTATGATTCTTGATTGGTCAGCCATGTCGTGATTTTTCACATATGTTTTTCTCGCAGAATGCTTTGGTCACAAGAGCGCTGATTTGGTATTTAAATTTAGCTATTGGGGCCTGCGCTCATGCAAGGAAGGAAGCGGCCGACCTTCGGGCGAGGGTGGATTCAACCAATCGGCTCTCAAGGGCTTTGGTGTCCACCAGGGCGGATTTTGAAAGGGCGAGCGAGTCTCACCACCTTGCAGCTGAAAGGGCCTCTCGGCTCGAAACCCAAGTAAAAGAGCTCCAAGGTTTTCGTGAGCAATTGGACAAGGCTTGCCTGGAGTTATCCCAGATTAAGGCAAAGCATAACGACGATGTTAAGACCATGCAGCAGTACTTCGACAAAAGGTGTAACCAGCTGAGGGCTAGTCATGCCGAAGATAAAAATAATTGGAGCAAGAGGCTCGAGGAGGAGGAGCGCAAGTGTCGGCGGCAGCAGAATTAGCTCGCCGACCTAAATAAGGAATTCGCCGATATGGAGAATCGACTGATATGGCAAAATGAGCAGATTGCTTAGCTTACTGAAGATCTCGATCGATCTTGGCGGGAAGTTAGGGACAAGCAGTCCCGAATTGATGACCTCAAGGAGGGTCTTCAACAAAATAAGTCGGCTAAGCTGAAGGCCTTGGAAAGGGTTCAGGAGCTGAGCAATGAGATGGCTCGACGGGAGGAAGAGGTACAGCGTCTTTCCATTAGTTTGTTTTCGGTATTTTTTTTTTGTTCATGAGCTTGAATGTTATGGTGTTTTTGCAGATGGGCAAAGTCGAGTTCGAGGTGCAGGAGCAATTTAAAGCTCTAAGGGCGGAATTGTCCATGAGCCGTCAGATGAACGTCGATCTCGGGGGCCAGTTAACTGAAGCCAATAATCGAATCGCTTCGGCTGTGGAGGAGTACAAGAATTCTACCCAATTTTTCGAGGAGCATAGAGAGGCTTGTGCCGATGCATTTAGGTTCGGCTAGGAGGAGACTCAAGCAAAGATCTCTCGGGCGCATCCTGAATGGGATTTATCTTTTTTGGATGCCGAACATTTGACGCTTGTACCCCGGGGGCTGAAGAAGCTGAGTACAAGGATATTTCAGACGTCAATCTTGACGCTATCTTGGGTCCTAATGAATCCATGGCTTCTGAAGAATGGCCTCAGCTCGTTGCCGAGGAACCTGAGGTTTTTCCTTCAACATTTGAAGTGGGTGAAGTGAGTCGAGTCCTCCCGGATGTTACCGAGGAAGCTCTTGGGACCGATCTGAGCCCTGATTCTTAAGGGTCACCTGTGTATTTTTCTTCTCAGATTTGTAACCAAAACTTTTAATGAATGGATCTTTTGTCTCCACTTGCTTGTCTTTTTCGGATGATCTTTTTGTCGCGAGTTTTTCCAGATGGCGAACGAATCTATTCGTGTTCCTTTCCAGATTGAATGTCCTGCTTATTCGAAGTTGAACCGATTTGTTTTGCTGATGTAAGCTAGCTCGGTTTGAACTTAAGGAAATGTCTTGGTCGAGGCCGAGGCCTAGCAGATGGTTTGCTGCGCTGAAGCAGAGAATAGCTTGGCCAGAGCCTTGGGAAACATCCCGGTCGAGGTCGAGACTAGGCGGATAGTTCGGTCTATCCGAAGTAAGAAATTGGCTCGTTTGGGCGAGGCATAAAATGGTTTAACATGATATGAATAAAGACTGCACGAGTACTTTGACTGGGGGCTGAGATTTGACGGATAGCCTGGTCTATAAGAAATCGTCTTGTTTCCCGTCCGGGCGGATGAGACGGATTTTTAATTTGCCGAATGACGCTTTGTTTTTTGCGTAAGGCATTTATCCCGTTGGCCTTTTCCAACATGGGTCTTTTTAACGTACGCGACAAGCATTCGATTGCCATTGGATGGCGTCGTTTTCACAAGGCGATTTCCCAGGCCTGCTCGTATCTCGAGGACCTGGCGGACGATTTTCTGCATTTAAGGCTCTTGATTCAAGATCAGAGGGAAATCTTCTGTTGCACATCATGGCCTGGGAAATGCGTTCGATGCACTTTGAAAAGCGCCCTTTTATCCTGAACCACCATGTGGTAGCGTGGCCACAACATTTTGAATCCCAGGGCTTTTTGCTTTAATGGTTTCTCCCAATCTGTTTACCTATAAAAAGGGGCAGGGAGCGGACTGTGCCAGGACATCCTTCGAAGTCTTTTCTTTCCTGTGAGTTGTAAGGGTTTCCATGGCATCTGTTTCATTGAGGTTGAGAGTGGAAAGACTGAGTTTTCCTTTTGCAAGTTGGTTTGTCCCAGATAACTGGAGTGACGAAGAAGTTGATGAAGAGCAAGCAGTCCTCGAGGGAGGAATTCTCGGAGGTCATATGGAGAGTGCACGAGAGGCCCGTAGAGGTCATATAAGGAGCACACATATGCGCTTCCTGTGTATCCTTTATCACTTGCCATGGGGACCACAGGAAATGCAAAGCATACGTATCCCCCATGGTTTACATGAACTTCACCTCCCCCCCGATTTGGATTCCTAAACTCATCCGCCTGAGGGATCTTCTTCCCACGTGAAGAGGGAGGAAGGCGATGTTGGACTGCTGGTTCTCTGCCTTTTATTGTTGGGCAGTAGCTAGCAGTCCAGTATCCCATTTTGGGGGATACCTCATTGGCATAAGCATCCATGGGTCTTTGACCTGGTTATGATCCCTTCATGTGTTCATCCGAGGGATTCGTGGATGGCCTACTTTGCCCTTTGGCCTTAACCAGGGGCTCAACGGAGCTTGTATGGTTTCTTTGATTTTTGGGGTCGAATGTAAAGACATAATTATCGACCGAAGCTGCTCAGCCAAGCTTTTTATTTTATTGTATTTCCTATGCTTTGACGCACTTGTAATGCCTCTTGAGAGGTTGTAATATTTTCATTAATAAAGAAAGTTTCTGCTCTTTCTTCTTTCAACATTTGTTTCTTTTTCTGATGTAATTGTGTCGAGAGTTGCTACTCTCATTTTATGCTTTCCAATCCGTAGCATAATCTATAAGTTCAGCAGCATTCTTGCTACTTTATTTTTGCCAATGTGTCATTTAATCCCCTATGAGGGAAGTGCTCTTATCTTTGTGTAGGTCAGAGAAAGGCCTGGGCGGCCCTACGGACTTATGCAACAAACATGATCCTGTTTAAGGAATGATGTACGTATTTCTTTGAGAAGAAATAATTTGCATAATCTTGCTAGTAAGCGGAGGAAGGTTACTAACCTCTGCCGAAGCATAACAGGACGTCTTAGTCGCGTCAGAGTGTTTGAGAAATTACTCGTTTAGGTCGAGGCTTCCAGAAATATGTCACTCGGCTTGGCCGAGGCTTTAGAGATATATCACTTGGCTTGGCCGAGGCTTTAGACAATATATCACTTGGCTTGGCCGAGGCTTTAGAGATATGTCACTCAGCTTGGTCGAGGCTTCAGACAATATATCACTCGGTTTGGCCGAGGCTTCCAGAAATATGTCACTCAGCTTGGCCGAGGCTTTAGAGATATATCACTCGGCTTGGCCGAGGCTTCAGATAACATATCACTTGGTTTGACCGAGGCTTCAGATAATATATCACTCGGTTTGACCGAGGCTTCAAGATTATATTTTACTTAGCACTGCCAAGGTACAAAGATCACTTGGCCCGGCCGAGGATTTATAAAGATTATATTTTACTTGGCGCTGCCAAGGTACGGAGATCGCTCGGTCCGGCTGAGGATTTATAAAGATTATATTTTACTTGGTGCTGCCAAGGTACAGAGATCGCTCGGCCCAGCCAAGGATTTATAAAGATTATATTTTACTTGGCACTGCCAAGGTACGAAGATCGCTTGGCCCGGCCGAGGATTTATAAAGATTATATTTTACTTGGCGCTGCCAAGGTACGGAGATCGCTTGGCCCGACCGAGGATTTATAAAGATTATATTTTACTTGGTGCTGCCAAGGTACAGAGATCGTCACTCGGATTGGCCGAGGCTTCAAATAATATATCACTCGGTTTGGCCGAGGCTTCAAGATTATATTTTACTTGGCGCTGCCAAGGTACGTAGATCGCTCAGCCCGACCGAGGATTTATAAAGATTATATTTTACTTGGTGCTGCCAAGGTACGGAGATCGCTTGGCCCGATCGAGGATTTATAATGATTATATTTTACTTGGCGCTGCCAAGGTACGGAGTCCTTCCAGCCCGACTAGGATATATTTTACTTGGCGCGGCCAAGGTCCGAAGATTGCTCAGCCCGGCCGAGGATTTATAAACCCATCTCTCATCGTAGCCATCAAAGAAAGCAACGAAAATAAAATTTTTTTGAATCTTCGAAAATTTAATTCAATGGACAAAGTAAGTTCAGGGAGGGCGTACTCTCACTAATGATAAATGCAGAGATTATCCGAGTTCCACGTCCGGGGAATAGATTTACCATTTAGATCTTGGAGCCTATAGGTGCCGGGTTTGATTACCTCCATTATTTGATAAAGACCCTCCCAATTAGGAGTCATCTTTCTTTGTTCCAGTGGCTTTGAGACGGATGCCTTCCGAAGTACCAGATCATCCGGGGAGAAAAATTTTCCTTTGACTCTGGTTGAATGGTAGCGGGCAACTCTTTGTTGGTAAGCCGCCATTCGGAATCGGGCTTTCTCCCTGACTTCATCTATCAAGTCCAGATTGGTTCGGAGTTGTTCATCATTGGATTCTTCCGAGTAGCCTTCGGTGCAAGGGGAGGGGAGTCCGACTTCCACGGGGATAACAACTTCAGTGCCGAAGGCCATCTTGAATGGAGTTTGGCCCGTGGGAGCCCTCTCGGTGGTTTGGTACGCCCACAACACGTGGTGGAGCTCCTCCGCCCATCTGCCTCATCCTTGATTGAGCCGAGCTTTAATTTCCTGCAATAGAGTTCGATTTGTTACCTTGGCTTCCCCATTAGCTTGAGGATGTCCGACCGATGTCAGGCGATGAAGAATGCCATGATCCTCGCAGAACTCCCGAAGCTTTGGATTATCAAATTGCTTCACATTGTCGATGATGATGGTGTGGGAAAGACCAAAGCGGCAAATGATGGACCTCCATACGAAGTCTTTAGCCTGAGCTTCGGTTATCTGGGTGACTGCCTCGGCTTCAACCCACTTAGTGAAATAATCAATTGCAACAAACAGGAACTTCCTCTGCCCCGTTGCGAGGGGGAAAGGGCCAAGTATATCCATTCCCCACTTGGCGAAAGGCCAGGGGGACGAGATGGAAATCAGGTGAGCAGAGGGGAGCCTCTGAATATTTGAGTGTCGTTGGCATGCATTACAGGCTCGGATAAGGTCGTCAACATCTTTCTGCATCATCGGCCAATAATCCTTCTCCAGGACTTTCAGGTGGAATTTTCGCTTGAGATCCATCGATTCAATGGTTTCCAGGCGGGACAGTAGGTCGGTGCGTGCATTTTCAGCCCTTGGGATCTGGACAATTTTAAATTCATCAAAATAGGAAGATAGGTCGCGCACCTTTTGGAGATACTGAATCATATTCGGCTCTCGAGCCTTGAATTCTCACTGCACCTGGCCGGCCACCAATTGGGAGTCGGTGTAGGCAATCAGCTTCTTGACTTTAAGCTCATGGGCGATTCGGAGTTCGGAGAGCAAGGCTTCGTACTCTGCCTCATTGTTTGAGGCCGGAAAGAAGAAGCGAATGCCATATTCAAAGGTCGAAACTTTCAAACTGGTGAGGACTAGGCCGGCACCAGAACCGCCTGCGCTGGAGGATCCATCGGCGTGAAGCAACCATGGGGCGCTGGGCTTTGGTTGTCCGGGGGTATCCGAAACAGAACCATCTTCGGGTATGGTGCATTCGAGGAGGAAGTCCGCTAGAACTTGGGCTTTAATGGCTAGACGAGGCTGATATTGAATGTTGTGCTCGCTAAGCTCGATAGTCCATTTGGTCATTCTTCCTAATGCTTCTAGATGATGGATAATTGCCTTGAGAGGTTGGTCGGTCAGGACGATAACAGTGTGCGCCTGGAAGTATGGCCACAACTTTCAGACCGATGTCACTAGAGCCAGGACCATCTTCTCGACCCGAGTATACCTCGATTCGGCATCTTTGAGCAGCTTGCTGACATAATAGATAGGTCTTTAGACTCTGTTCTCCTCTCTGATTAGCACCGAGCCAACAGCACCTTCAGAGACTGCCAGGTACAGGTTCAACACCTCCCCTGGCTTTGGGCTACTGAGGAGAGGAGGCAAGCCGAGGTATTTCTTGAGGTATTCGAAGGACTTCTAGCAATCCGGGGTCCACTAAAAGTTTTTGGCTGACCGAAGCACTTTGAAGAAGGAAAGATATTTCTCGGCCGACCGAGCAACGAAGCGGCTGAGGGCTGCTATCCTCCCGGCGAGGCGCTGCACGTTCTTGACTGACCCTTGTGGAGCCATTTGTTGCAGGGCTTGGATTTTCTAAGGGTTTGCCTCGATGCCTTGCTGTGAAACCATGAAGCCGAGGAATTTTCCGAAATTGACTCCGAAGGTGCATTTGGTGGGATTGAGCTTCATCTGATATTTTCAAAGTGTGGCGAAGCTCTCTGCAAGGTCCTCGATGTGCTGGGATGCCTCCTTGCTTTTTACCAGCATGTCGTCAACATACACCTTCATGTTCTGACCGATTTGCTTCTTGAAGACTTTGTTGACCAGCCTTTGGTAGGTGGCACCTGCATTTTTCAAACCAAAGGGCATAACTCGGTAGCAATAGATACCTCGGTCGGTGATGAAGGCGGTTTTCTCCTCGTCTTCGGGCGCCATTCGGATCTGGTTATAGCCCGAATAGGCATCCATGAAGGTTAGCATTTGATGCCTTGAAGTTGAATCCACGAGCTGGTCAATCCATGAAAGAGGGAAGCTATCTTTTGGGCAAGCCTTATTGCGGTCAGTGAAGTCGATGCCTATCCTCTATTTGTCATTCGATTTCTTCACCATGACCACGTTTGCCAGCCGGTCGGGGCAACTAACCACCCGGATAAACTTGGCTTTGATGAGCTTATCCACCTCTTCTTCGATGGCTTTTTGGCACTTTGGGGCGAAGCCCCTCTTCTTCTGCTTAATGGGCCTGGATGTTTCGTCCACGCTGAGGCGGTGGACTAGGACGTCTGGGCTGATTCCAGGCATATCTGATGCAGACCAGGCGAAGATGTCAGCATTCCTCCGAAGGAACTCGATCAATTCCTGTCGAAGCTTTCCTTCTAGCTGCGATCCGACCTTTATAGTTTGGTCGGGCCGAGCCTCGTCGAGTGGTATCTCTTCCAGTTCTTCGGTGGGCTCTCCTCATTGTTCGGTGAAATCTTCTTGAGAATCCAGCCTGTCCATCTCGGGCTTTTTGGATTGAAGGTCAGCAACAAAGCAATGCCGAGCTACTATCTGGCTTCCTCGAACAACCTCCACTCCCCATTCAGTGGGAAATTTCATGACGAGATGGGGAATGGAAATGATGGCTTTGAGAGAGATTTGCCCTGGTCTACCGAGGATGGCGTTGTAGGGAGATCTGAGCTTGGTCACGAGGAAATCCATGAAGGTTAGCATTTGATTCCCTGAAGTTGAATCCACGAGCTGGTCAATCCATGAAAGAGGGAAGCTATCTTTTGGGCAAGCCTTATTGCGGTCAGTGAAGTCGATGCAGATCCTCCATTTGCCATTCGATTTGTTCACCATGACCACGTTTTCCAGCCAGTCAGGGTAACTAACCGTCTGGATAAACTTGGCTTTGATGAGCTTATCCACCTCTTCTTCGATGGCTTTTTGGCGCTCTAGGGCGAAGCTCCTCTTCTTCTGCTTAATGGGCCTAGATGTTTCGTCCATGCTAAGGTGGTGGACTAGGACGTCTGGGCTAATTCCAGGCATATCTGATGCAGACCAGGCAAAGATGTCGGCATTCCTCTAAAGGAACTCGATCAATTCCTATCAAAGTGCGATCCAACCTTTATAGTTCGGTCAGGCTGAGCCTCGTCGAGTGATATCTCTTCCAGTTCTTTGGTGGGCTCTCCTCGTTGTTTGGCAAAATCTTCTCAAGAATCCAGCCCGTCCACCTCGGGCTTTCTGGATTGAAGGTCAGCAATAAAGCAATACCGAGCTACTATCTGGCTTCCTCGAACAACCCCCACTCCCCATTCAGTGGGGAATTTCATGGTGAGATGGGGAATGGAAATGATGGCTTTGAGAGAGATTTGCCCTGGTCTACCGAGGATGGCGTTGTAGGAAGATCTGAGCTTGGTCACGAGGAAATCCATGAACACGGTAGCCACATGGGGCCAGGTGCCGGCTCGGACCGATAGAGTGATGACTCCTTCAGGGATTATGGAGTCATCTGAACTCCACTGGTCGGAGGCTTTCTACCTAAAATTTTAACCTCACAAAGGCATCAAAATATAGAACGTTAATAGAGCTTCCACTATCATCCAGAATCCGGTGTACATCGTAATTGTTCATGTTTAAAGATACAACCAGAGCATCATCATGGGGTACTGTACTTCCCCAAGGTCTTCAGTGGAGAAAGTGAGCTCATCGACCCGTGCTTTCTTCGGTGGATTCTCCTCCTTGCCTGGCCAAGAAGATGGGGATCTGGCTGCCGTTATCACATTAACATTGCCGATAACTAGAGGATTTGGCAGTGGGAGCTGGTGAGGCTTAGGTTGGCGATTCTCTTCATTAATCAGTTCAGGGGGGCCCTTAAACCGGTTCAGTCTGCCTCGCCAGATCAATTGCTTAATCTCATTTTTGAGCTACCAACAGTCCTCGGTATCATGCCCATAGTCCTGATGGAAGCGGCAGTACTTGGCCGGGTCCCTCCGAACTCCGTTGCCTCGAAGAGGAGGGGGCCGAGGAAGCTGACGCTCAATCTCCATCAGGATCTGCGCTCTTGGCACGGTAAGGGGAGTATAGCGGTCAAACCTTCGGGTTGGACTACGAGTTCGGTCCTGAGGCGGCGATGGAGGAGCTCTGCGATGGCGAGGTGGGCTAGCGCGGCGGTGGGCCCGCTGCTTGTTCTAGCCCTTTGCTTCTTTCTTCTTCAGCTGCTCGGCCTAGGCTGACCTCCTCGATTCTTACACCCTGGTGTATTTGTTAGCCAAGGACATCATGTCTGAAAGGCTCTTCGGGTAATTCACCTCCAGAGCCAAGTAAAAGTCTCCCTCCTTGGACACTCCTCCGGCCAGGGCGGATATGGCCACCTCTTGGTTGAGATGGTCAACTTTTAGGATGGCCATGTTTAAGCGGCCAAGGTAACTCTTCAGCGACTCCCCCTCTCTCTGCTTGATCTCGGAGAGGGAGTCGGATCTCTGTCGCTGGCGAGGGCTGCTGACAAACTGGCTAATGAGCAGACAACTCAGCTCGTCAAAAGAATCAATGGAACCTGGTTTCATGCTGTTTAACCAAGTTCAGGCAGATCCCCTTAAAGTGGAGGGGAAGGCTCTGCACAGGATTGCATCTGATGCCCCGTAGAACATCATGATGGATCTGAAGCTGCTAAGGTGGTCATCAGGATCGGTGGATCCATGATACGGCTCGATGGTAGGGAGCTTGACATGAGGAGGAATCACTTCTCTCATGATCCTCTCGAAGAAGGGGATGCTCTGCTCTGCTTTCGGTTGGGATGGAAGAGCTTGCCTGGCGGCGTCCAACTCCCGATGCCACTCTTGCCGCATCTCCTGCATCTGCTGTCTGATCTCTTCATCCAGAGTGGTATGAGGGCGAGGGGAAGATGGCAGTGGTGTCAAATCCTAGGAAGACACCGGGGAGGGGGAGCGAACCCATCTGGATCTGAGGGGGCTCTTCCCTCCAGCTCGCTGCAGTGCCGGCTTCACCTTTGCGGGCTAGTGACCGCGATCCGCCGCCCCAAGCAGATCGAAAGAAGAAATCGCTGGTTGGGTAGGGGCAGCAGCCTCCTCATGGGGCTGAGAGGCAGGGATAGCAGTTCCAGAGATCGCTTGGAACCTCTGGACCAGCTTGGTCAATGCCTGGACCTGCTGAACCAGAGTGGCGAACTGGTCCAGGGTTACCGCCGTTGCTGGCGGTGAAGGAGTTTCAACTGGCGGTGGTAGCGAAGGTGCTGTACCACTAATCGGATCAGGCCTTTGAGAGGCGGCCTGGTCTTGAGCTTCAGATGTAGCTCTCTTTCGATTGGCCATTAGAGGATGCTTTGCTCTAATTTTTGAGTCTTATCTTCTGGATCACAAGTTTATGGGACTTGAGGCCCTTCCTCTAGCGCCAATCTATTTCCGTGGAAATCCATTCTCCGACTCGGGTGCGCTTCCAGCTCCTGATCCGGACGCCGATCTTGTCGCCTCAGGATGGAACCTGTAAGATAGTCCGCACGCAGAGGGTGCCATGGGGGTTGCCCTCTGCGGAGGACCCTCCGATGCCCAAGTTAGTGGAGATTCACAGCAAGCAAATGTGAGGAGAAGACTCTCACAGAGGAATGTTCCTCCAGGCTCTTGTGAGAGCTCTAATGGAGTATGAGATTCAGTGAGTGAAATGAATGCGTAAGGGGTTATCTTAGAGTTTACGCGCATACCTGAGAGGTTGGAATGCTGTGGTCTTTATAGGTGTTGAGAAATTTGGAAGATTGTAATTATTTAATTACCCCAACCTTATTGATTTTGATGATTTCCAAAAGCCATGAGTATTTTAAAGGAAATAATGAGTTTATTTATCAAAAACCTTGAGCTTATTCTAAATGAAAGCAATGGACTCTCAATGTTTAAATTCATTGAGCTTTGAATCAATTTGAAAAAGAAGTTTCAAGCTCTATATTTAAGATTTCAAAAATGAATTTTTACATGTTATATTTTAATCAATGATTTCTTGAAACATGTCTTGAATTCATGCTTAATGTCATATTTATTGTATTCAAGTCAAAATATCATTTAAAATTATTCTGGGACGAATTTCAAAGTCAATCAAGAAAATTTCTGATTTTTGATACGTTCCGGAGCCGACTCTAGAGTTTCAGAGTCGACTCCTGTAAGTAACAGAGATTTCTGATTTTCTCGAGTCGACCATTGGATTTCAAGAGTCGACCCCTGACTCTGTGTGAGCCGACTCCGCTCAAACAACAGAAAGCATATTTTTTGAGCACTTCTCGAGTCGACTCCCCATTTTCTTCGAGTCGACCCCCGACTGTCGGGAGCCGACACTTTGGTTCTTCGCGAGTCGACCCTCTAACGTTTTAAATGTTTCTATTTTTAGTAAACGACTTCGAGATGACTCCCACAGTGCTCGAGTCGACTCCGCGAAAATCTGGGCGCAATTTTTCACGACGACACGTCAGCCCCAACGGTAAGATTTTCAAATAACGGCTATATTTTTGTGTTTCTAACGGATATATTTTTGCAGAATCTATAAATAGAGGAGCTCTTTTCAAATCAAAGAAAAGAGAAAACAAAAAAAGATAGAAAAGAAAATCTTTCAAAAAGAGGGAAAAACAGAGCTTCATTGGAAAAATCATTTGAGTCAAGAAAGAGATTCAAAAGGAGTGAAATCAAAGAGAGAGATTCGTGGGCTCCAGATCTAATCTACAAAAGTTCAAGAGGAGATCCCAAAGCAACCAAGAGAAAAATCAAGATCTTCCAACCTAGAAGAAAAAGAAGAAAAGCTTCAACCAACTCCAAAATCTCCAAAGCTAGGAGAATCTGTGCTGAGGCCTGATTCCACACTTCAAAGGAGTTGGAGAAGAGAAGCAAAGAAGCCAAGCCTGCATTCAAGCTTATTTAATCAGGCTTTTCTAAACCTAAGTTTTATTTTGATTATTCTGCTCAAGAGGAGCTGCTTGTATCTAAACTCTAAATTATTTTGTGTACTGATTCAATCAGTGGATTGAATCAGTGGAGGTAGTTGTACCTCGTTGTAAGCTTGGGATGCTTGTGTTGGGTTAGTTGTGATCCCGTTAAAAACAACGTGTAGGGTTTTGTGCTGGTGAGCCCGTGAAAACCGGCTGGGTTCGTTGTGATCCCGGAAAACAACAAGTTTGAGTTGTGAGCTTGTAAAACAACTCGGCTGTAATCTAGAGAGATTATAGTGTGGACCCAAGTGAATCTTGGGAGTGGACGTAGGTGTGGTTGCACCGAACCACTATAAAATCTTCTTGTGTTTGCCGTGCTCATTTTCTCTCTCTATCTCTCTATTTTGTTTGTGCATTGCTTATAAGTTAATTTCTCTCACTTGCACATCTTGCTAATTTGTTTAAAAATTTAAAAAGTCTTAAATTTTTAAGAACCCAATTCACCCCCCCCCCTCTTGGGTTGCCATCTGGGCCAACAATTGGTATCAGAGCAAGTGCTCATTTAGAATTTGATCTCACGATCAAGGGCTAAAGATCCTTATGGCAACACAAAGTGGTTCATGTTTTGCTGAAGGTCATTCTACGAATAGACCTCCTTTATTTAATGGAACCAACTATTCATATTGGAAAGCTAGAATGAGAATATTCATTCAAGCTTCTGACTATGAATTGTGGGGAGTAATAATAAATGGACCTAGTACACCCACACACTTATTGATGGCACTATTGTTCCTAAGCCCGAAAGGGATTGGAATGATAATGATAGGAGAATGGCACAATTAAATGCTAAAGCCATTAATATTTTATATTGTTCCTTAGATTCAAATGAATTCAACCGAATCTCAACATGTAATTCCGCAAAAGAAATTTGGGATAGGTTGGAAATTACCATGAAGGAACAAACCAAGTAAAAGAATCAAAGATAAATATTTTGGTTCATAAATATGAATTATTTACATGGAACAAACTGAAACCATCACATGCATGTTCACTAGATTCACTGATATTGTGAATGGTTTGAAAAGTCTTGGTAAATTATACTAATGCTGATCTTGTGCGCAAAATTCTTAGGTCACTTCCAAGATCGTGGGAAGCAAAGTGACTGCCATCCAAGAAGCCAAAGGACCTCAACATTACCTTTAGAGGAGCTTCTAGGATCCTTAATGACCCATGAGCTTCAATGAAGCAACATGTTGAGGAGAGTCAAAAAGAAGAAACCATTGCCCTCAAGACTGCAAAATGAAGAGAGCAGCAGCGATGATGAAGAGGATGATGATGATGAGACTGCTCTCCTTGCAAAAATTCAAGAAGTTTATGAAAGAAGGAGGCCCTTCCACAAAAAGAAATTTGGAGCAAAAATGGAAGGAGAAAAGAAAAGATAAGAAAAAGGACAAGGACAAAGAAAAGAGAAAGAGCCCTTAGTATGTTATGAGTGTAAAAAGCCAGGGCATTTTAGATATGACTGTCCTTTACTGAAAAGGCCTACAAGAAAAAGAAAAAGCTACATGGCAACATGGTCTGATGAATCTTCTTCCGAAGAAGAAGAACAAAAGAAGTTGCCAATATTTGCTTCATGGCCAACGACGACAACGACAATGAGGTAAGTTCTGAAAACTCAAATGATGATTTACATTTGATGAAATGTTTGAGGCTTTCAATGAACTTATGATTGATTTTAAATCTTTGAAAAAGAAAATAAATTTTGAAAAATGAAAATTAGTTTAATTAAAGAAAAATGAATTAAACTTGAAGTTAAAGATTTAAAAGAAAAAGAAAGAAAAGAGAAAAGAATTTAAAATCTGAAACTAAAAATTAAAGAAAAAGATCAATCTCTAATGAAAATGAAAAGAAAGATGTTAAAAAATATAAAGACATTGTTGAGAAATTCACTTAAGTTCAACTAAACTTAACATGATTTTAGATAGTCAAAAAGCTGTTTTTGACAAAGCTGGTTTAGGATATAACACATTAAGAAAACAAAAATCTTAAAGAATATTTTTGTAAAAGCCAACCAAAGTAATATAACTTGTTTTAAATGTAATGAAAAAGGTCATAAATCATTTGAATGCAAAACGTTAAATAATAACAAAAAGTTAAATGTTAAAGCAAAGAAAATATGGGTTCCGAAAGGAACAATTTTTATTGCTACTAACCATGAAGGACCCAAGAAAGCTTGGGTACCTAAGCATAAAGTTTGATTATATTGCAGGAATGTCTTGTAGCCAAAAGATCAAAGAAAAAGTGGTACCTTGATAGTGGCTGCTCAAGACATATGACGGGTGACAAAGATGAATTCATCACCCTGGAAGAAAAGAAAGGTGGAGTTGTGACGTTTGGCGATAACGGTAAAGGTCAAATTATGGGCCTTGGTAAAGTTCGCATAACTCCATCTATATTTATTGATAATGTACTTTATGTTAATGGTTTGAAGCATAATCTAATTAGTATAAGCCAATTATGTGATAAAAACTTTAATGTTTCATTTAAATCTTCTATATGCACTGTAACTAATTCTATTGATGATAGCATTGTATTTACTGGTTATAGACATGGCAATGTTTACTTAGTTGATCTAGAAAAATTATCTTTGAGTGATCATTGCTTAATTGCTGACAATGCTAACATAAATGAAATTAGTTGGTTGTGGCATCGTAGATTAGGTCATGCAAGCACACACCTTATTTCAAAACTAATTAAAATGGATTTAGTTAAAGGATTACCTAAACTAGATTTTGAAAATAATAAAATATGTGATGCATGTCAATTTGGAAAACAAACTAGAAGTTCTTTCAAATCTAAAAATTGTTTCAACTTCTAGGGCTTAGAGCTACTTCACATGGATCTTTTCGGACCAACTAGAACCACAAGTCTAGGAGGAAAGAAATATGGTCTAGTGATTGTAGATGATTATTCTAGATATACTTGGGTAATGTTTTTAGCTCACAAAGATGAGACTTTCTCGATATTCCTGAAATTCTTCAAGAAAGTCACAAATGAGAAAAACACTACTATAGTATCTCTAAGAAGTGATCATGGAACAGAATTTGAAAATCACTTATTTGAAAGTTTCTGCACTGAAAATGGAATTAATCATAATTTTTCAGCCCCTAGGACTCCACAACAAAATGGTGTAGTTGAAAGAAAAATAGGACTCTAGAAGACATGGCCCGTACCATGCTATGCGAAAGCAACTTACCAAAGTATTTTTGGGCGGAAGCAATTAACACAGCATGTTACATCTTAAATAGAGCTTTAATAAGACCAATATTAAAGAAAACACCTTATGAATTATGGAATGAAAGAAAACCAAATATAAAATACTTTCATGCATTTGGATGTAAATGTTTCATTCATAATAATGGTAAAAACAACTTAGGAAAATTTGATGCTAAATCTGATGAAGGAATTTTTCTAGGTTATTCAACAACTAGTAAGGCATATAGAATCTTTAACAAGAAAACCTTAGTAGTTGAAGAATCCATTCATGTAGTTTTTGATGAATCTTTAGCAACTGTTCTGAAAAGATTGATGATGAGGAAGATACAAACATAATTGAAAAAGATCTTGAAAAACTTAATATTGAAGTATCTTCTGATCATGAACAAGAAGCTAAAGATGATGATTCACATAAGGACGATGATGTTATTGATCATAATGATATAGATCTTCCAAGAGACTGGAGATATGCTCATAGTCATCCTAAGGAATTGATTATAGGCGATCCATCTCAAGGAATAAGAACTAGATCATACATGAGAAATATTAGTAATCATCTTGCATTTGTATCACAAATTGAACCTAAAACTATAGAAGAAGCTGAAAAAGATAATAATTGGATGTTAGCAATGCAAGAAGAACTAAATCAATTTACAGAAATAATGTTTGGACTTTAGTTGAAAGACCTAAAAATCATTCAGTAATAGGATCAAAATGGATTTAGAAATAAACTAGATGAAAATGGCATAGTAATTAGAAACAAAGCTAGATTGGTTGCTAAAGGATATAATCAAGAGGAAGGTATTGATTTTGATGAAACCTTTGCACCTGTAGCTAGATTAGAAGCCATTAGGCTATTACTTGCATTTGCATGTCATATGAATTTTAACTTATTTCAAATGGATGTAAAAAGCGCATTTTTAAATGGATTTATAAATGAAGAAGTTTATGTAGAACAACCACCAGGTTTTGAAGATCACGAATTTTCAAATCACGTTTTTAAATTGCACAAAGCTTTATATGGTTTGAAACAAGCACCTAGAGCTTGGTATGATAGGTTAAGTAAATTCTTAATAGAAAATGATTTTACAAGAGGAAATGTTGATAAAACTTTGTTTTTGAAAAGAAAAGTAAAGATTTACTTGTAGTACAAATATACGTAGATGACATTATTTTTGGTGCTACTAACGATTCTCTTTGTCAAGAATTTGCAAAGTTGATGCAGGGAGAATTCGAGATGAGCATGATGGGAGAACTCAACTTCTTCCTTGGACTCCAGATCAAACAAAGCAAAGAGGGAATCTTTATCAACCAAACCAAATACACAAGAGAACTACTCAAAAAGTTTGGTATGGAAACAATGAAACCCCTCGGAACTCCAATGAGTCCTTCATGCAAGCTGGACAAAGATGAAGAAGGTAAAAAGGTTGATCAAAAGTATTATCGAGGTATAATCGGATCCCTTCTTTATTTAACAGCAAGTAGACCAGATATTATGTTTTCAGTATGTTTATGTGCTAGATTTCAATCTGAACCTAAAGAATCACATTTAATAGCTGTTAAAAGAATTTTAAGATATCTAAATGGAACTAAAAATGTAGGTTTATGGTATTCTAGAGACTCCACATTAAACCTAATTGCATATTCAGATTCTGATTATGCTGGATGTAAATTAGATAGAAAAAGCACAAGTGGTGCATGCCAATTCTTAGGTAGTAACTTAATCACATGGTTTAGCAAAAAGCAAAATTCAGTTGCATTATCAACTACTGAAGCTGAATATGTAGCAGCTGGAAGTTGCTGTGCGCAAATCCTATGGATTAAGCGACAACTTGAAGACTATGGTATCACACTTGATAAAACACCCATAAGATGTGATAACACTAGCGCAATCAACTTAACTAAAAATCCAATTCAACACTCAAGAACAAAACACATAGAAATTAGATATCATTTTATAAGGGAACATGTAGCTAATGATGAAATTTGTTTAGATTATGTAAACACTGAAGAACAATTAGCTGACATATTCACTAAACCTTTAAATGAAGAAAGATTTTGTTATCTTAGAGGAGAGTTAGGAATTTGTAATCCTTTTGAATAAATTTTGAAACCTCTAAGGAAATATATCTAGAGTTCTTTCAAATTCTCAAAATCTTAAGGAAATTTTATCTAGAACTCATATCAATTTGATCTCTCAAAGTCCATGATTTTTAATCATACTCAAAGATCAAATTCCGGACTCAATTCGGATTCTCTGAATCTTTTTTTTCTCTGAAATTGTCTCGGGAGCCGACTCGAGAGTATCGGAGTCGACTCGAGTTTCTGCTGAAACTCAGGAGTCGACCCCTCCTGAGCGAGTCGACTCGAGATCGTGTCCGTGCTCTGTGACTAGTCGGGAGCCGACTCCACACTTTGCGCGAGTCGACTCGACGTGGTCCCAGTCGATTTATTTAGGGCACGAGTCGACCCGACGGACATTTCATTCTTCCAAATCTTCCAAATCTCTCCAAAACTTTCCCAAAACCCTCCAAACCTCAAAAACCTCTGATTAACAATCCTTCAAGATCAATGGCACCCAAAACCCGAGGAGCTAGCTCGAGTGGCGCCGGTTGAAGAGAAAGGACCGTCGACGACCCGTCCGCGAGCCGTCTACGGATTCTCCTCTACCCCTTCGGCTAGTGATCCTCCTGCTCCAGCTCCACTCCTTCAGGTAGATCTTCTAGCCAGTAGGTTGTACCACAGGAAGAAAAGTTGATTTTGAATTGTTTGAGAATGAAGGATTCATCATTGGTAGACAACTAATTGAGATGGGATTTGAGTATATTTGTTCATTGGATTGTCCCACCTATCCCTGCTTTGTTAAAGAGTTTTACAAGAATTTGTCTAGAGGAGATGATGGCTTAGTGAGCAGGTTAGAGGCATTGGTTTGAACATCACTCCATATTCTATCTAGACTTATTGATTTACCCTTGTCTGGACCATCCACTTTGCCCCGAAGATAGATCTCCAGCCCTCACTAGATTATTGAACCGAAATTTTGAGGGATTTGAAGAAGTTTTGCTAGTCAACTGCCTTTGGAATTAAGATTCTCCACAACATTTGCAGCAGGATTTTTTCCCAAGACCGGCAGATTTGACTATGTTTCTGAGAGAGATATTTTTTATGGATGCTGTTGTTTCTGGGAAGCCCATCAATCTACCTAGGATGATATTTGGTATATTGCAGATTGTGGCGGGAAAAGAAATCGAGTTTACCCTATGGCATGGTTTTGACTAAATTATTTCTTAGCCAAGGGATTGTGTTCAGTGATTGTGAGCCAAAGAAGGAGTTAAGACATACAGATTATTATACTTTGGCTACATTCATCGCATGGGGTTTGTTAAGAAAAATGGAAGTTGGGAGAGAAAGAATGTTACTGAGGACAGAGACTTAGATGCAGAGGCACCCAGACCTTCCTTGAGACATTCATCACCTGAGCCTCCTCAGTGTCATCTGTTCCAGAGTCTGTTCCTGCTCCTGCTCTACCTGCTCCTGCTCAGCTCTACTTTTCATCTGGTAGTTTTTCTGATACACAGTTAGATCAGCTTCGATCTTATTCAAGTCTGAGTTAAGTGATCATGAAAATTGAAAGAAGAATTTAATGAAAAGTATATGAACTTAAAAGAAGCATTATATTCTCTCAGTGATCGAGTTGCATTGATTGAGTCTACTCTCAGTTCATCTACCGGTTCCTTAAGTGAAAATTTAAAGAATATCTTTGGAGAACTTAAGGACATCTGCGGTGACTCGGAGACATACTCCCAATGCAACGCCGAGCTTCAAGAAAAATTTTCTGCTTGTACTTTGTTGATGAAAAACTCAAAGACTATGTTAGACTTCAATGTGAAGGGATGAAGCAATTGTAGATCACTTGAATAGAATTACTAGAAGAAATTTTTAAGTTTTCATGTAATCTTTTTGATGTAATCAAGTTTACTTTCAATGCAATGAGCAAGTTTACATTTCATGTACTTTCATTTTGAAGTAATGAGAAAGTTTGATGCTTACTTTTGTCTATTTCAATTGTAAGTATCCTTGAATACTTTGAATGATTATCCTCAATTGATAAGTTAAAAAAGATAAAGAATGAATTGATTGACACTTCCTAACCTTTTTGTTGATTACAAAAAAGGGGGAGAGATTTTTAATCGTATATGCATGCCTTGCAATTGGAAAGAGGGAGAGATACATATAAATTAATTTCATCTGATTTTGAAAAATTTTGAATGATTTATAAAATTAAGGTTCATAGGGGGAGCTACCTCATTGAGGGGGAGCCTTTCCATGAACACAAAAGTTGATTTTGGAATCACAAATTTTTTCAATTTTATAATGCATATACTCAATGTTTTTGTCATCATCAAAAAGGGGGAGATTGTTGAGAAATTATTGAAATAATTGCCCCAACTTTATTGATTTTGATGATTTCCAAAAGCCATGAGTACCTTAAAGAAACAATGTGTTTATTTATCAAAAACCTTGAGCTTATTCAAATTGAAAGGAATGAACTATCAATGGTTATATCAAATGAGTTTTGAATCTATTAGAAAAAGAAGTTTCAAGTCTATGCTTAAAGATTTCAAAAAGGAATTTTTACATTTATAATTCAATCGATGAATTCTTGAAACATGTCTTGAATCCATGATAAATGTCATATTTAATGTATTCAAGTCAAATTATATTTAAATTTAATTGGGACAAGTTTTAAAGTCAATCAGAACATTTTCTGATTTTTGTCGGTCCCGAGCCGACTCAAGGGTTTCCGAGTCGACTCCCAAATTTCTGATTTTCTCGAGTCGACCCTTGGTTTTCAAGAGTCGACCCCTGACTTCTTGCGAGCCGACTCCTGTCTGTGCGAGCCGACTCCGCTCAAACAACAGAACCCATGTTTTTTGAGCACTTCTCGAGTCGACTCCCCATTTTCCTCGAGTCGACTCCCGACTTTCAGGAGCCGACACTTTGTTTTCGCGAGTCGACCCTTCAATGCTTAAAATGTTTCTATTTTTGGTAATCGACTTCGAGCCGACTCCCACAAAGCTCGAGTCGACTCCGCGAAATCTGGGCGCGATTTTTAACGATGACACATCAGCCCCAACGGTAAGATTTTTGAATAACGGCTATTTTTCTTGTCTCTAACGGATATATTTTTGCAGATTCTATAAATAGAGGAGTCTTTTCAAATCAAAAAAAGAAAAAAAAAAAGAGAGAAAAGAATATCATTTGAAAAAGAGGAAAAACAGAGCATATTGGAAAAATCATTTAGCTCAAAGAAGAGTGATTCAAAAGGAGTGAAATCCAAGAGAAAGTTTCGTCTGCTCCTCTCATCAATCCACAAAAGTCAAAGAAAATCCAAGCATTTCAAAGTCAAATCGGAGGATTTTCAAAAGAGAAAAAGCTTCATCTCAACTCAAAGTCTTCAACGGTCAAGAATCTAGCTGAGGCGTGATTCAACACTTCAAGAGGAGTTAAAGAGAAGAAGAAAGCCCAAGCCTACCATCTGCAATAATCAGGCTTTTCTAACCTTATTTATTTTGTATTATTTGCTCAAGGGGAGCATTGTTCAAACACTATTATTTTTTGTTTGCTGATTCAATCAGTGGATTGAATCAGTGGAGGTTGGTATACCTCGTTGCAAGCCGGAGTGCTTGTGTTGGGTTAGTTGTGAGCCCTAAAAACAACGTGTAGGGTTTTGTGCTGGTAAGCCCGAGTAAAACCAGCTGGGTTCGTTGTGCACCCGGTAAAACAACAAGTTTGAGTTGTGAGCTTGGAAAACAACTCGGCTGTAATCTAGAGAGATTATAGTGTGGACCCAAGTGAATCTTGGGAGTGGACGTAGGTGCTGGTTGCGCCGAACCACTATAAAATTATCTTGTGTTTGCCGTGCTATTTTCTCTATCTCTATCTCTCTTTATTTGCTTGTGCATTGCTTTTAGTTAGCTCTCACTTGCACATCTTGCTAACTAATCAATTAAAGTTTAAAAAGTCTTAAATTTTTAAGAACCCAATTCACCCCCCCCCCTCTTGGGTTGCCATCTGGGCCAACAATAGGTGATCACCTGATTCCTGGACGTGCTCTGGATGGGGTCTGAGAACTGTTAGGATTCGAATCAAGTTTGTTATGAGGCCGGTAAGATCCGTATCTTGTCAATTAGAGGATCGACGGCTGGGAGAGCCGGTTGATGCTTTGAGGCTCGATGATCACACAGACCTAGGCCACTCTCGCAGATCGTAGGCCACTTCTGGGCATGATTCGCCGCCTGAAGTCTTATTCAATTATAGTGGATTCGAACTCTCCCGCGCTGGATTCCGTAGAGGTATTTTGAATGCCGTGGTTTGGCCCAAATGAGGAATAACCCGGTTTTTCGAAGTGTAAAATGAATCGGCTCGAATGACCGAGGAATGGTTCGGCTCGGATGGCCGAAGTATTAGGATAGCTCAGCTTACCGAGGAAAGGATAGCTCGGCTTAGATGGCCGAAGTATAAGGATAGCTCGGGTTACCGAGGAATAAGGATAGCTCAGCTTAGATGGCCGAAGTATAAAGGTGGTCCGGATTGTCAGGGTGACCCAACCTCATCAAAGCTGATTTGACCTCATCGCTAGAATGCTAGGCCAGCTGGCCAGCTGGCTGACAGGATATTTGGATTAGGCACGACCCCATCGCCAATGTGAGCGGTCAATAATGCAATGATGATTTTACCCCTCATCATATATATATATATAGAGCTTGAGATGCACAGAAACTGCAGAAGGAAAAGATGTAAGGTTTCTTAAAATTTAATTTTAATATTAAAGTTAATTATTATTCTTTGGTTTGTAATTGAATAATGGATTTTCTTTCTCTATGGAGATAAGTAGAGCTTTTCAAACCTTGTAAATCAAGTATATCAATTCACAATTATTTGATCTCTATTTGTTTATTAAATTAGGTACATGTAATTTTTTAAAAAAATTATGTATGGATAAGCTTTAAGTATAATCGCACTCGGTATTGTTTGATCCGATCCGATTGGATTTAGGAGTTCAAATAACATCTTTTGGCTAATCTTATTAGCAAGATCCTACATTGGGACAAAGGTCTTGTAACTCATGTAAATTGTGAAAACACTAAAAATTGTTGGAAAATAATTTTCATCTTACAAAAACATTCTTTCTAGAAATTGCTAGAAAATTAATATCAAAATTTAAATGCTTAAATAAAGTAAAAAATAAAATAAAAAATATGAATCAAACCAGGATCGAGGCGTGTTAGACACTGTCCTAAGGATTAGATTTTCGCCTCTTCGTGTAGGTTGTTGGCGATCTGTCCCTAAAGTACAACTAGCGATCTGTCTCCAAGGTATAACGACATGGCTCGATCTGATCCTCCTACCACGAGCACGATCGTGTGGAGGTGCAAACCCAATGATTACCTTCAGATGCCCAAGAAAAGATCAATTGTAACAATAAGAATAAAAGATAAATAATTTTGATTAATTCCTGATTGATATTATCTCGATCCTTAAGCCTCTCGGCCCATAAAAGCTCCAACCGCTCGGTCCATAATGGCCTTAAAGGCCTAATAGGCGTTAGCCCAAATCCTTACAAAATTAATTATTTGGGCCATTTTTGTACGTTGATGAATGTTAGAGCCTCCCAACACGAACGTCTGTGAGTGTTTCGCTCGCGGGTGTTCCCTTTTTTTTTAACTTTTTCCAACAATCCCCCACAAAAGTTAAAAAATAAATAAATATAATAAAAATTTTAGGGCATCTTATATTGCGCAATAGGTAGTTTTGAGTAGCCATATGATTACCTTCAAATGCCCATAAAAAGATTAATAAAAAATAGAAATAAAATGAGTATAATATGCCCTAAAATTTTTATTATTATTCTTTTTTTTAACTTTTATGGGGGATTGTTAGAAAAAGTTTTTTAAAAAAAGAACGCCCACGGACTGAATGTTTTGTGAACGTCTAACGTTCATCAACGTCCAGACGGCCAAACAATTAATTTTGTAAGCAGTTTCTGATGTGATTTGGGGCTTAAGGCCATTATGGGCTGAGAGCTTTTATGGGCCGAGCCTATAAATAAGCTCAAGAATTTAGATTGAGGTAAATATCAATGAGAAATTAATCAAAATTTTTTTATCTTTTATTTTTATTATTACAATTGATCTTTTCTTGGGCATCTAAAGGTAATCATTGGGTTTGCACCTTCACACGATGGTGCTCGTGGTAGGAGGATCGAATCGAGCCGAGTCATTGTACCTTAGGGATAGATCACCAATAACCTGCATGAAGGGACAAAAATCTGATCCTTAGGGCAGTGTCTAACACGTCTCAGTCCTGGTTGATTCATATCTTTTATTTTATTTTTACTTTATTTATGCATTTAAATTTTGATATTAATTCTCTAGCAACTTCTAGAAAGAATGTTTTTTGTAAGATGAAAATTGTTTTCCAATAGCTAAGGATCAGATTTTTCTTTTCTATAAATTGCTAGATTTTATTTTATAAGTTATTAAAAAAATTATTCTTTTAAGTATACATATTTGTATGAATATATAATGTGCATTTATAGATATATACATATGCATACTAGACAGACATATATACCTGTATCGACACATATATTCATAGATATATATTCAACCAAAAGAATCCTTATGTAATTATATATATGAATGTATTATTCATGTGAAGACGTGCGGGTAGATACATGCTATACATTCTAACCATGATTTTTTGGGTCAAAAATGTTGCTAATGACTCCATAGCATTGGGAATCTCTTCTGAGTTGAAGAACATCTTGTTTCATTTCATTCCAGGTCAGGAGATACGTTTTTGGAATCTTCTTTTCTGCAAAGGAGAAAAAAAAGGAAAAAGTGTAGGTGTCTTTTTAATGCTTGTCTTGAGTTTTGTAAGTGAACCTAAAATAATTTTTATTGGCATAAAATTAGAATGGTAGTAGCATGTATGCTTATGTCAGTAGAATATAGTCTTGCTTTATACATCACTTACCATACAGCTATAAAACTTAAAAAATTTTATGATATACACATGTATATATAGGTATTATATATATTATATGTGCGTACACACATGCTTACATATGTGCACATGATATATGTGTGTTTGTATGTAGATGTATTTTTATATCATTTTATTTAACTTTCAAGTGCAGCTACTAGCATCTATTTACATTCTTACATAAATGCAAAAGTTTTCTATCTAGAAATGTTTCCTGGTATAGTAGTCAATATTTAATATCTCCTAAACAAAAGTGATAGCATTTGACAATACTTATTGCTTACCTACTATTGTGAATCTTTTATGTTACCAAATGGCAAATAATGGATGAACTTAGATGTTGTGACAAGGTATGTCATATAAATGCTCTATTTGAGTCTCTTGAAATCTATTGCCATGATATTTAATAAATTTTTTTATAATTTACTAAATAATCCCATGACTGTTGGAATATCCAACTTATTGTTTATCTTGTATTTGGATATTAAATCCTAATATATCTTTGTTGATTCTCTTATTTAAGGTCTAGTAAAAAAAATTATCTCTTTCGAATTTGCTGAGAAGAATTTGACATATTAATTAACCAAGGAGTTATTTAGGAGTGGAGTCCTAGATTCATCAAGGGAGATAGGGCTTAAGCTATTATTTGGTCACCAACAGTGGATACCCAACCTCTGTGATTGGAGATCCCATGAATGAGATTCAATGTGGTAGAAACGAAGCTGATTGAGTGATCGTGTTAGAGCATAAATTTTTAAAGAATTTTTCATCCCATCCCTATGATGAGTGCTCTTGTAAAGTAACAAAGTAAATTTGTGTAAGGTTGAGTCATACTCTTAATGGATCCGAAGTAGGTTATTTGTAGGGTATTGTTATAAATACCCTTGGAGGATTCACCTATAAGAGTATCGTCATATTAGGCCATGACTAAAGGTTTGGGCTAACCTTAAAAAATTCTCATGAAAAATCAAGATACTAAGCGCAAGGCCTTTAATATGCACTGACCGCTTAAACCAATTGATCCATGCTCTATGTGTGATTAGTAGAAGTCTGAGTTAAAGGACCTAGTTCAAGGTCTAATCCACTATGGTTCCTTCATATGTATACAATCAATACTAAGTGAGGTTCAAGTCCACATGACACCTCACCTATTGCGCAGTATAAGATACCTTAAAATTTTTATTATATTTATTTATTTTTTTTAACTTTTGTGGAGGATTGTTGAAAAAAGTTAAAAAAAGGGAATGCCCGTGAGCGAAACGCTCGCGGACGTTGGAAGGCTAATGTTCATCAACGTCCAGAAACAACCCAAACAATTAATTTTGTAAGCATTTCTGACATGTTTGGGGCTAACGGCTATTAGGCCTTTAAGGCCATTATGGGCCGAGCCGCTGGAGCTTTTATGGGCCGAGCCTATAAATAGGCTAAGGATTCAGATTGAGGTAAATATCAATCAAGAATTAATCAGAATTCTTTATCTTTTATTTTTATTGCTACAATTGATCTTTTCTTGGGCATCTAAAGGTAATCATTGGATTTGCACCTCCACACGATCGTACTCATAGTAGGAGGATCGGATCGAGCTGGGTTGTTGTACCTTGGGGACAGATCCCAATAACCTGCATGAAGGGGTAAAAATCTGATCCTTAGGGCAGTGTCTAACACGCCTCGGTCCTGGTTTGATTCATATCTTTATTTTATTTTTTTTTATTTATGCATTTAAATTTTGATATTAATTCTCTAGCAATTTTAGAAAGAATTTTTTTGCAAGATCAAAAGTATTTTTCTAACAAAAATAAGCTTTATATATTTATCATTGGATTAAGTGTGGATTTGAATATGGATCCTTAAGCCTATCAAAGAATTCAAAGTTTAAACAAGGAAAGTATGTAAGAGCTCTTACCAATGAGTATCTAGTGTTGCATCAATTGTATGCTAAAGAGATTCTTAATATTTATAAAGGATCAAGAAGCTTAATAAAAGCTTTTTAGCTTACGTTTCGAATGAAATTGAGTTGTTATATAAATTGTCTTCATTATACACCAAGATTATAATTTCTTAAGGTGATGTTATCTTAGATAAGGCTGAAAACTAGTTTGGGCAAGTATAAACTGACATGGTTCAAGATTTGGCCTTGACTTTTGTTGATAATCGTAGCATAGCAAACTTTCAATAGGAATACCTTCTTTTGAGAACAAATGTTCTTTTTGATTCTTTAGGAGATGAACCATTCCTAGTATCACGGACAACGCCCTGGTGCCTAAACGTACTGATGCGTTTTCTCCCCTGCATTTTCGGCCTATCAGTCTATGCACCACATTATATAAAATTTGTGCTCGGCTGTTAGTTACCCGATGGCTTCGGTTATCCATCTCTCATCTCTCTGGAACAGGGTGCTTTTCTCAGGGGGCGTAGTATCACAGACAACGCCCTGTTGGCTCAGGAGTTTATGTATGACCTTCAGAGAGCCTTGGGACATCAGTGCCTTATGGCTATCAAGCTGATATGGAAAGAGCTTATGATAGACTGAGGTGGGACTTCCTTTGTAGTACCCTGTATGAGTTTGGATTCCATGGGACTTTTGTTGACTGGGTTATGGAGTGTGTTCAGAGGCCATCATTCTCTCTCTCTGATTAATGGGGGTCGCACAGAGTTCTTCCATTCGGCGATTGGTCTAAGACAGGGATGTCCTCTATCTCCATTTTTTTCATCCTCTCTGTTGATGAACTATCCCGTGAGCTTGCTATGGTGACGAGGACTTCAGCTATTGACCCATATGAGGCAAGCCCCCATGGTCCTTCGCTGTCTCACCTTCTTTTGTTGATGACTGTCTCCTGGGGAAGGCCTCTACCTGTAATGCCACTATCTTTGCTTCCATTCGTCACTCTTATTGTCGTGCTTCGGGTCAGTGTGTCAATCTCAGCAAATCTTTGATATGCTTCAGCCCGAGGACGTCTTCTGCTATGAAGAGGTCTATATCTTAGATTATGGGGATTTATGCTCAGTCTGATCGAATGTCCTATTTGGGGATACCGATCACTAGGGACGGCCATAGTGCTCGGATTTTAGTTTTCTGGTGAGAGGGATCCATGATCGTTTGGATTGCTAGCAGGTGTCTGGCCTTTCTATGATGGCGCGGATCACTTTGATTCGTTCTGTGCTTTCCTCGATGCCTTGCTATCTTTTATCTAACACTGTCATTCCGATGGCATGCCTGCGGAAGATTGAGAGATACTTTTGGGATTTTCTTTGGGCATCGATGCAGGGTGGCCATAGTATTCATCTCTTGGCTTGGGACACTGTTTGTTTGCCATTGGCTGAGGGTGGACTCGGTATCCAGTCGCTATTAGTTAGAAGAGAGGCTATGACTGCTAAGCATGCCTCCGGTTCCTGCTTGACCCACATTGCTTGTGGAGTTCCTTCATGCGAGCCAAGTATGGTTGATGGAATCCCTCTACTCTTTCTCAGCCTAATCGGAGGCATTCCTTTTATTGGAAAGAGGTCTGTCGTTATGCTCCGACTATCTTGAACTGTACCTCTTGGATGATTGGTGACGACACTCAGTGGACGCCATTCAGGTACGTGGATTGCCGACCTCCCTCTGTCTCGGTGGCCAACCTTTGTTTGCTTAGATATTCCTTATGGTATGTGTGTTAGTTGCCTTATGTCTTCCGATTGCTCTACTTGGGCATATTCTTGGGTGTCCAGGTTTTCGAGACTGAGCTCTGTCGGTGCATCCTCTCCATCCCTCTTTCTCCAGATGCTAGTACTGATACAAGGGACTGGAAGAGATCTTGCTTGACTCGGGCTCCCATGAGGGACCTCCTGTCTAGGTTTAGAGACTACCCTCAGGATTCGATGGATGGGGACTGGATTTGGCATCTGCCTGCTCACCCTAGAGTGAGACTTTTCATCTGGAAGCTGGCTCGGAAATTTTTCCTACATGCTCCACTCTATCGCGTCATGGTCTGAGTATTTTGCCCACCTGTCCAATATGTGGTACTGAGAAGGAATCTGTCGATCATGCTATATTCTATTATGCCAGGGCTAGACAGATTTGGCAACTCTCTGGTGTTTGTCCCTGGACGGACTTTTCTGAATCCCACAGTATCTCTTTCCTGAGACTATTGAAGCAAGGAATTGGAAGTGATACTCATCAGCGGGGTCCTTTATGGGCATATATTGCTGATCAGATATGGTTATCCCGGAATCAGATTCTGTTCTCGGACAGGGTTCTTCCTCCTCGCAGGGTACTCAGGGCTGTTGTATCTCTTTATGCTGAGTATACCTCCCATCAGGGGTCCTTTGATTTTATGAACCTTGGTCACTGGGGCTCTCCGGCTGCTGCGGTAGCAAACTGTCATACGGTTTTTATTTCTTGGGAGCCTCCTCCACTAGGGTTTGTCAAAATTAACTTTGATGGGAGTGTCCGCGGCAGGGTTGTTGGATCTGCTTATGTTATTCGGGATGCAGATGGTAGGATGCTGGCGGCAGGGGGCTTTGGTCTTTTTGATTCCTCAGTACCTCTGACTGAGCTTTATGCGGCATGGGCAGGTATATCTTATGCTGTTCGTACCCTGGGTGTCCTCAGTCTCATCATTGAAGGTGATTCCAACACTGTTATTCATTGGATCCACCGGGAGCACACTTACCATTTGCCTCCTATCCCTCTATTATGTGACATTCGCTCTATGACCTTGGAGGTACCTAATATCCCAGATTCGTCATGTCTACCGTGAAGCCAATGCTGTTGCGGACTGAATTGCTTCCAGAGTGGCCTCTCACTCTGGTTACTAGCGATGGGATTCGGAGACTTTTGCCATTTGATTTTATCTCAGTTATTAGCTTATGATATCTCGAGTCTAACCCGACCTAGAGTGGTTTGAACCACCGTTGTACCAAAAAAAAAAAACCATTCCTAGTACTAGAACCTTACTATAATATTTGAACCTGTGATTATTCTTTCCTCAACCATCCAGGATCCTATGTGTATGCATGCATGGTATCAATCTTTTGCCATTGCACATTCCCATGGTGGATTTTAAGTTTTCTGTAGCATGATAGGCATACCCACTTTTAATTCTAATATTGGTATTTCTGAAAATTTGAGAGCATTAATTAAGAAACTCCACTAGATATAACAAATCCTTTTGCATCATGTGATAGAACTAGATATGTTCTTGATTAGCCGCTCCAATATGTAGGCATTTATACCATCAATAGTGTCATTCTTTGGTATCAATATGGCTATTATTTGATTGAGATACTATTGTTCTAGTGCATCTATTGAAAAGATGTAATATATCTCTATTCCATTTTTCTATTATTGTATTTCCAAATCATAGATAAGATATTGTTATCGTATGTAATCCACATTTCTTCTTTCTCCATCTTTTGCAATGGCTTGTGCTGTTTCATCTTCAAAATGGATTGGATTTTAGAAAGTCACAGTTATACGAATTTGTTTTCTTACAAAGAATATTTTAATAAATCCTTCTTTTAAGTTGTTTTGTTATGGGATCTTAAAGTTAAAAATTTAATTCATGCAATTCTTTTTTTTAGTTGTTTTGTTATTGAATCTTAAAGTTAAAAATGCGATACATCCAATTTTTTAATAATGTTAAGCTATTTTGCTATTATAGAATGATGCAAGGATCTATTTCTATTAGTATAAACATATATATAATTGTAACTCTACATCTGTCTTATTATCGTAAACCTCTATCCAAACTTAGCAAATTAAAAGAAAAAGGAGAGAGAGGAAGAGAGATGATTGTATTTTTTTAGTTTCCAAACCATAACTAGTAAAAATCTTGCTTATTCTTATATCAACTGAATTTTCATAAACAAATTTTTGGGATCCTAAATGGAATAGACTAAATCTAAAAGGATAGAAAGATTGAATATATAAAGAAAAATTATCTGAAAATATTAAAATAAGAAATATATTCTTTAATAAACTTGCCACCTTGCGTCTCCAACCCATCTCAACCTCCATTTTCATTAATATCAGTAATTTCTCCATCATTTGAAATAAACATCTGCAATATCCGTGTCTTCTAAACTTACAAGAGGCCAAGAGAATTGGAGAAGATTAGGAGCACGCTCTTAACTTCATTATTAGTGTTCCTAGAAAGATTGTGTGTATCAATCAGTGATTAAGATTTTGTTGATATTTTTTTAATATAAAGTGACACACCCCGTGAGTCATGTGGATCTCTAAAATTAAATTTAATTTGTTGTATTAATCAGAAACGATATTTATTATTTTTATCAATATTATAGTAATAAAGGATTCGGAGGGGTCAATGCTTTGATTTATTAGACTCGTGGAACACTTTCGTGCGTGCACCGCATGCGTTGGGACATTCTGCGGATGTTGCTGACCTTTTTCCAGTTGATCTCCAATGCAATTATAAGAATTGAAAAGGTCTCTGTATGCACACATATAAATCGCATGCATCAATAATTAATCGTATGCATATATAATTATATATAATTAAAAATAATTTTATCTTTTTATGCATCATATATTCAACCTGCGTGATACGCATTCTTTATCAGTGCTAAAACCTACATAGGGCCTAGTGGGCCGTAGCCGAATTCCAGTCCAGCGATTCTAAGATGTGTTAACATATTGAATGGCGTTTGTGATTAGCACACAATAATTGTGAGCGATGACCAAGTGACGTTTATGACTATGAGGGGAAGCTAATTAATGAATTGATTTTTTTTGCTTTTGGATTTTGATGGGGCCAGTGGGCCCCATGGGCCACAATGACAGTATTCGGACTTGGCAACTCGGCCTTCCCCACGTCCGCCACCTTTGCTCTCTCCTCCGCATGGAGCCAGCTTATGTTCGGCCTTGGCCCTAGCTTCCGATCGAGTCCGAGCTCCCCCAGCCATGCATGTGTTCTGCATGGTCGTGCATGCGGCCTCGGACCCGTTCTCGTCTCCTGCAGACGTCCGAGTTCCTTAGCTCAACTCCCAGCACCGAGCCCTCCTCGGTATCGCACGGCCTCGGCTCTTCCACTCGGCACTCGGCTGCCCTCTCGGCCTCGGACGGCCTCGGCCTCGGCTCTTCCACTCGACACTCGGCTGCCCCCTCGGCTTCGTACGGCCTCGGCCTCAGCTCTTCTCCTCGGCCACCATGAACAATGCTCGGCTAGCTCAGCCTCGGCCTCGGCTCCAGTCAGCCTCGGCCCCAGTCGGCCTCGGCCTCAGCTCCCAGCACCGAGCTCCCCTCGACACTCGGCTGCCCCCTCGGCCTCACACGGCCTCGTTCTTGGCTCTTCCACTCGGCCTCGGCCTCGGCTCTTCCACTCGGCACTCGGCTGCTCCCTCGGCCTCGTACGGCCTCGGCACTCGGCTGCCCCCTCGGCCTCACATGGCCTTGGCCTCGGCTCTTCCACTCGGCCTCGGCACTCAGCTGCCCCCTCGGCCTCGTAGACCCGCTACTTTGACGGAACATAGCCTGCAGCCTGACAAGTCGCATGGGAGTAAGCTCCACAGCGCCTAAGACTGCCACGTAGACCCGCTAATCCACTTTCTGCAAAAATCATGGGCGTTTACCGATATACAATGGGCAGTTGTCGGTATCTACAGCACGCGCTTAGCAACTGCGCACCCACCCGCCGCTTATTGAGCCGATCCTAACGGAATGATTTGACTATTATCGAGGAAGGGTAAGAGGGACCCCTGAACATGTATATAAGGACCCCGACCCCCAAGGAGGGGGGTTGAATCTCTGCTCTCTCATTCAAATCCCTGTTCTCCAAATCGCTGACTTGAGCATCGGAGAGTCCCCGCCGGAACCACCGGTTCGAAACTTTTCTTGCAGGTTTCCAGCTGAAGGAGGTGGTCCCTATCATTCCTCTGAAGGCCTACGAAGCATTTCTATCGCCTGAAGCTCCTCAAAAGTGATTTGGCAGCAAAAGATTGGCGCGCCAGATAGGGGGCGGTCCGCGATGCTAGTTTGCAGACACTACAAGAAAATACTGAAATAGCGACGCAAATTTAGCGATGCAATTATGAGTCGCTAAATTGTGACCACTTTGCGATGCCTCTGTGACAATAAAATATGCAACGCCTTAGCGACGCATTAGCGACTCAATTAACAGAAAATTAAAAAAATTTAATTTTTATTTAGCGATGCAAATAATGTGTCGCAATATTTTTAAATTAATTTTTTATAAAATATAAATATTAGAAAAAAAATATTGTGATGCAACACAGTGCGTCGTAATATTTTTAAAAGAATTAAATATGTTAAATAGCGACGCATTAGCGACGCAATAAACCAGAAAATTAGAAAAATTATTTTAATTTAGCGACGCACCAATTGCGTCACAAATAATTTAAATGAAATTAAATTTTATAAAATATAAATATTAGAAAAAATTATTGCGACGCAAATCAATGCGTCGCAATGTTTTTTAAAAAATTAAATATATTAAATAGCGACGCATTAGCGACGTAATAAACCAGAAAATTAAAAAAATTATTTTTAATTTAGCGACGCACCAATTGCGTCGCAAATAATTTAAATGAAATTAAATTTTATAAAGTAAAATATTAGGAAAAAATATTGCGACGCAACTCAGTGCATCGCAATATTTTTAAAAAAATTAAATATATTAAATAGCGACGCATTAGCGATGCAATAAATCAGAAAATTAGAAAAATTATTTTTAAATTTAGCGATGCAATAACTGCATCGCAATTATTTTAAATAAAATTAAATTTTATAAAGTATAAATATGAGAAAAAATAATTGCGATGTAACACAGTGTGTGCAATGTTTTTAAAAAATTAATTATGTTAAATAGCGACGCAATAAACCAAAAAATTAATTAGTAAAATTATGTTTTAATTTAGCAACGCACTTGTTGCATCGTAATTATTATAAATAAAATTAATTTTTATATAATATAATTATCATATTAATTAATTTCGATGCAACCCTTTGCAACGCAATGTATTTAAAAAAATTAATTATGTTAAATAGCGATCGGTCCAAAATCGATCTTGACCGATCGGAATAAGGGCTTGGATCGATCGCAACCCTCGGATCATCGCCGATCGGACCGATCGCCACGGTTCGAGATCGGTCGTGGCCGATCGGGATCAGGGCTTGGATCGATCGCAACCATCGGATTGTCGCCTATCGGATCGATCGCGACGGTCCAGATCGTTGATCGCCGATCGAGATCGATCAGGGCTTCGATCGATGGCAACCGTCGGATCGCGCCGATGGTGCGATCGCCACGGTCCGAGATCGGTCATGGACGATCGGGATCAGGGCTTGGATCGATCGCAACCGTCGGAACCGTGCCGATCGGACCGATCGCCACGGTCCGAGATCGGTCGTGGTCGATCAGGATCAGGGCTTGGTTTGATCGCAACCGTCGGTTCGCAGATCTCGGACCGATCGCAAATGGTCCGGGATCGGTCGTGGCCGATCGGGATCAGGGCTTGGATCGATCGCAATCGTCGAATCGTCGCCGATCGGATTGATCACCATGGTCCGAGATCGGTCATGGCGGATCAGGATCAGGGCTTGGAGCGATGGCAACCATCGGATCGATGCCGATCGGTCCGATCGCCACGGTCCTAGATCGGTCGTGGACGATCGGGATCAGGCTTGGATCGATCGCAACCGTCGGATCGCCGCGATCTTGGACCGATCACAACGGTCGGGGATCGGTCGTGGCCGATCGGGATCAGGGCTTGGATCGATCGCAAACGTTGGATCGTTGCCGATGGGACCGATCGCCACGGTCCGAGATCAGTCATGGCCGATCGGGATCAGGGCTTGGATCGATCGCAACTGTCGGATCGTCAGCGATCTCGGACCGATCGCATCGGTCTAGAATCGTTCATGGCCGATCGGGATGAGGGCTTGGATCGATCGCAACCATCGGATTGTCGCCTATCGGATCGATCGTGACGGTCCGAGATCGTTGATCGCCGATCGGGATCGATCAGGGCTTCGATCGATGGCAACCGTCGGATCGACGCCGATCGGTGCGATCGCCACGGTCTGAGATCGGTCATGGACGATCGGGATCAGGGCTTGGATCGATCGCAACCGTCGGAACCGTGCCGATCGGACCGATCGCCACGGTCCGAGATCAGTCGTGGCCGATCGGGATCAGGGCTTGGTTCGATTGCAACCGTCGGTTCGTCAGCGATCTCGAACCGATCGCAACGGTCCGGGATCGGTCATGGCCGATCGGGATCAGGGCTTGGATCGATCGCAACCGTCGGATCGTCGCCGATCGGACCGATTGCCACGGTCCGAGATCGGTCGTGGCGATCGGGATCAGGCTTGGATCGATCGCAACCGTTGGATCGCCATCAGATCGATCGCAAGGTCCGAGATCGTTGTCGCCGATCGGATCGATCAGGGCTTGGATCGATGGCAACCGTCGGATCGACGCCGATCGGTGGATCGCCACGGTCTGAGATCGGTCGTGGCCGATCGGGATCAGGGCTTGGATCGATCGCAACCATCGGATCGTGCCGATCGGACCAATTGCCACGGTCCGAGATCGTCGTGGCCGATCGGATCAGGGCTTGGATCGATCGCAACCGTCGGATCGTCACGATCTCGAACCGATCGCAACGGTCCGGGATCGATCATGGCAGATCGGGATCAGGGCTTGGATCGATCGAAACCGTCGGATCGTCGCCGATCGGACCGATCGCCACGGTCTGAGATCGGTCGTGGTCAATCGGGATCACAGCTCTGAGCGATGGCAACATCGGATCGACGCCGATCGTTCCGATCGCCACGGTCCTAGATCGTTCGCCAATGGTTTTTAAATAAATATAACTAATTATAAATATTAAAAAATATTGCGACGCAATAAGGCATCGCAATTATTATCATAAATTATAAATATTATTATTAATAAATATTTAAAAAAATTTGCGACGCTTTAGCGACGCATTTTAGGAAAAAAATAATAAATATTGTGACGTAATTTATGCGTCGCAATTATTTTGAGTAAATATAAATTTTTTCAGTATTAATAAATAAAAGAAATAATATTGCGACGCATAAGTTGCGTCGCAATGTTTTTAAACAAAATTATGTAATTAAAAAGTTTATAAAATATATTGTGACGCAATTTTTCGTCGCAATTATTAACATTAATTATAAATATTATCATTTATAAATATTAAAAAATTATTGCGACGCCGTAGCGACGCATTTTAAAAAAAAAAAAAAAATTGCGATGAAATATATGCGTCGCATTATTTTAATAAATATGATTTTTATCAGTATTAATTAATAAAAGAAAAAAAATATTGCGACGTAATTTTGCGTTGCAATTATTATATAAATTATAAATATTATATTTATAAATATTTAAAAATTATTGCGACGCACTGCTTGCGTCGCAATTATTGTAATAAGTTATTATTTTAATCAATTAAAAATATTAAAAAAATATTGCGACGCCTTAGCGACGCAATTCCTAGAAAATAAAAATAAATTTTCGCCGGACATTGGCGCCAAGTTAGCGACGCATTAGCGACGCAATTATTTGAGTCGCTATTTTTTCATAAAATTATAATAAAACCAGATTAACGATGGATTAGCGATGCATAAATGCGTCGCTAATACATAATAAATTTTAAAAAAATATTGCGACCAATAGCGACGCAAATTATTGCGTCGCTAATTACTTATATAAAAGCGGGCCTTCTCTTCTTTTTCTTCCCCATCTTGACCTAGCCGCCGCCGTGCTCTAAATTTTTCCGGCTCCCACCTCGCTGCTCCGGCGCCTCCCCTCTAGTGCTTCGGCCCCCGGCGTTCTCCTCCGACTCCACCTCTTCTCTCGACCAAGGTAAGCCCCCACATTCTAAAAAAAAATTTTAATATTTTCCCTCCGGCCACGGCCAAGACCGTGGCCGTCTTCTCCGGCCACGGCCGCTGCCGTGGCCGGCAGTGGCCTGGCCACGGTGGTGGCCAGGCCACTGTCACAAAAAAAAAAAAATTTTTTAACAGGGGGGGGGGAAACCCCCCCCCCCCCCCTTTTTTTCTTGGCCGGCCACGGCCGTGGCCGCGGCCGGACAAGGCGGCCACGGCCACGGCCGCTGCCGTGGCCGGCAGTGGCCTGGCCACGGTGGTGGCCAGGCCACTGTCAAAAAAAAAAAAATTTTTTAACAGGGGGGGGGGGGAAACCCCCCCCCCCCCCTCCCCCCCTTTTTTTCGTGGCCGCGGCCGGACAAGGCGGCCACGGCCGCTGCCGTGGCCGTCTTCTCCGGCCACGGCCGCTGCCGTGGCCGGCAGTGGCCTGGCCACGGTGGCCAGGCCACTGTCAAAAAAAAAAAAATTTTTTAACAGGGGGGGGGGAAAACCCCCCCCCCCCCCCCCCCCCTTTTTTCTTGTTCGGCCACGGCCGTGGCCGCGGCCGGACAAGGCGGCCACGGCCGCTGCCGTGGCCGTCTTCTCCGGCCACGGCCGCTGCCGTGGCCGGCAGTGGCCTGGCCACGGTGGCCAGGCCACTGTCAAAAAAAAAATTTTAACAGGGGGGGGGAAACCCCCCCCCCCCCCCCTTTTTTCTTGGCCCACGGCCGTGGCCGCGGCCGGACAAGGCGGCCACGGCCGCTGCCGTGGCCGTCTTCTCCGGCCACGGCCGCTGCCGTGGCCGGCAGTGGCCTGGCCATGGTGGCCAGGCCACTGTACAAAAAAAAAAAAATTTTTAACAGGGGGGGGGGGGGAACCCCCCCCCCCCCCCCCCTTTTTTCTTGTTCGGCCACGGCCGTGGCCGCGGCCGGACAAGGCGGCCACGGCCAGCCGTGCCATGCCGTGGCCGGCAGTGGCCTGGCCACGGTGGCCAGGCCACTGTCACAAAAAAAAAAATTTTTAACAGGGGGGAACCCCCCCCCCCCCCATTTTGTCTTCTCCGGCCACGGCCACGGTGGCCAAGCCACAGTCCAAAAAAAAAAAAATTTAGTTAGGGGGGCCATGGAGCTGTTTGGATAGACTGATTGTTATGTCTTGATTATGCAATAATATTTGTAATGCTAGATAGAAAGTCTTGTTGTATTATTATTTAATTTGCATAATGTTTATGCAATAATTAATTTAAGCAGAATGTTTATGCAATAATATTTGTGCATTTGTACTTATTTACATTTGTTATGTCTTGATTATATTCTGCTGCAAACTGAATGATGCATTAAATTATGTAATGCTAAATAAAAAGTCTTGTTGTAATATTATTTAATTTTCAGCAACAAATTAGTAGTTTCAATGATTTACATTTTAGTATTCACAAACATTTGTATTTGACACAATAATCTTAAAAGTTAGTGATTACATGTATAATTCACAAGAAGTTAAGAATAACAAGCATAAGTTCGATTGTCTTCGGACTTTCATAATCACAGCACTATAACCTTTAGACCCGTTTGAGAATTTGTAAGCCTTAAATTCTCAAATTGTCCTGGTGGACAGTTTGAGAATATTTTTTGCGATATGTTAGTCTGCTATTAATCATCGTTGGGTGAGATTTCGGTTTGTATTTGCTCATACGTTCTCCTAGTGTGGCTTATATACCACACATTTAGGAGAACATATGGGGAAATGCTGCCGAAATTTCAATTTAACCGATCGATGATAATTAATAGCAGAATAACATATCACAAAAAATATTCTTGAATGGGATAGGGCCTTACCTTTAGACATGGAGTGAAGGTAGAATTAATTTAAGACACTTGAATGCTTGTGAAGTCTAATGATTAAACGCACCGCCTTGCGGCCCGACCCAAACTCAAGCCCTCCCATTAGCCATGAACCTGTGCATCGGTCCTTGCTAGCACGCCAAGGATCGTAGCCGTGGCTCGCCCTTGCATTAGGGACTTAGTTGCCTAAAAAAAATTTTTTACTTATAAATGATTTAAATGGTTGTTATTAACCTTAGTTGTGCCAAGAAATAATTTAGTTATATATTAGTAATACTAATATAGTTTTATTTTGTGGTTTCATTTAATGATTTACCAGACTTTGTATAAGTCGGTCAAAAATGAGCGGGGCTCGCTCGTGGATGTATGCAAGGATAAAAGATGGCTTGCTTAATCCAGATTTTCTGAATGGATTGGAAGAATTTATCGCATTTGCATGTAGCCAACCTGAATGGATGGATGGGCCTAGGATTAGGTGCCCATGCAACTTCCACAGGTGTCAGAATAAAGCCTACAGAGATGTGGAAACTGTTAAGGTGCATTTGTGTAAGAAGGGGTTTGTTCCTGATTACTATGTTTGGTACTGTCATGGTGAACCAGAGGATATTCCAGCAGCTGTTATAGGCCAACAAGAGTCAATTCCCGTAGATGAACCATTTGTGAATTTAAACACATATGAACAAATGGTGATGAATGCATCGGGTAATGAATTCAATCAGAATACATTTATGGAAGAACCAAATCCAGAAGCACAACAATTTTATGATATGTTGCGTGCTGCAAATCAAGAATTGTATCCTGTTGTGAGGGTCATTCCCAGTTGTCTACAGCTGCTCGAATGTTGAATATTAAGGCAGAACATCGATTATCAGAAAAGGCGTTCAATTCTGTAGCTGGGTTAATCAAAGAAATTTTGCCAAATGATAATGTTGCCGCAGACAGTTTTTACGCAACAAAGAAGTTGTTGCGTGGGCTTGGGCTCCCAGTTAATAAGATCGATTGTTGCTTGAACAATTGTATGATATTTTGGGGTGAAGACTCAGAGCTGAGATGGTGTAAGATTTGTGGGCAATCGAGGTACAAAAACACCGAAGGAGGAGCCGGTACAAGTAGGAGGAAAAGTGTGCCTTACAAGAGGATGCATTACTTTCCTCTTACCCCACGCCTGCAGAGATTATACAGATCTGAGGCAACAGCTGCTGATATGAGATGGCATGCCGAACATGAATCTAAAGAGGATGAAATGCGGCATCCATCAGATTCAAAGGCTTGGAAGCATTTCAATGAAAATCATCCTGATTTCGCTGAAGATATAAGGAATGTGAGATTAGGTCTTTGTACCGATGGCTTCCAACCATTTGGTCAAGCGGGGCAACAGTATTCATGTTGGCCTGTGATACTGACTGTATATAACCTTCCTCCGTGGAAGTGCATGAAAGATACTGCAATGTTTTTAACCGTTTTGGTTCCAGGACCATCAAATCCAAAGGAAAAGATTGATGTCTTTCTGCAACCGTTGGTGGCCGAATTGAAAATGTTGTGGGAAACAGGAGTCGTAGCCTACGACATTTCTATGAAACAAATTTCTTAATGAGAGCTGCTTTGATGTGGACAATAAGTGATTTTCCGGCATATGCAATGTTGTCTGGTTGGAGCACTGCTGGACGTCTGGCATGCCCTCATTGCATGTATGATTCGGATGCATTTACATTGCAGAAGAGTGGTAAGCAGTCATGGTTTGATAACAATAGGAAGTTCTTGCCCCCAAATCATCCTTACAGGCGTAACTTGATCGCCTTCCGGAAGAACAAAGCAGTCACAAAATTTGCCGAACCGGTTAGGTCCGGCACGGATCTATTTGATTCTATAGAGCATTTGGGGTTGATGTATGCATGGGAACCAGATGCAGATAGAATAAATGGCCGTATATGTAAAGAACATAACTGGAAGAAGCGAAGTATATTTTGGGATTTGCCTTATTGGAGCACAAATCTCATCCGGCAACTTGGATGTTATGCATATCGAGAAAAATTTCTTTGATAACATATTTAACACGGTGCTAAACATCCCGGGAAAAACAAAAGATACTGCAAAGTCAAGAGAAGAACTTAATCAGTACTACAGAAGAGGTGATTTGAGAAGGAGTGCCGATGGGACCTATCCTAAAGCATGTTACACTCTTGACAGAAATTCACGAGAAGTTTTATGTAACTGGCTTAGAGGGTTAAAATTTCCAGATGGTTATGCCTCAAATATCGGTAGGTGTGTGGACATGCATAAGCTCAAGTTGTTCGGCATGAAGAGTCACGACTGCCATGTTTTCATGCAACGGTTATTACCTATAGCTTTTCGTGAGTTGCTTCCGCAACATGTCTGGAAGGCAATTACGGAGCTCAGCTTATTCTTCAAGGAGTTATCTGCCGCAGTCATTACTTCTGCATCCATGGCAAGGCTTGAGGAGGAAATTCCAATTATTTTATGCAAGCTTGAGCGAATATTTCCTCCCAGTTTTTTTGACTCAATGGAGCATTTACCGGTTCACTTGCCATACGAAGCGAGCATAGCTGGTCCCGTGCAGTATCGCTGGATGTATCCTTTCGAGAGGTAAATATATACATCATTAAGATATGTTGACATTTCAAATATTATTTCATTGCTTGAAAAATTGGTTAATTTTTGTTGCAACTTTACATATAGGTATCTTAAGAAGTTAAAAAATAATGTGCGTAATAAGGCAAGGGTTGAAGGTTCTATATGCAATGCACACTTGGTCGAAGAAGTTTCAGCTTTTGCCTCGCATTACTTTGAGGGTCACGTCCACACGAGGAGCCGAAATCATGGTCGTAACGATGACGTATGTGTGGACGAAGGAGAAGCTAATGACGGTAGAATATCAATTTTTAAAGCTATCGGCCGTTCATTTGGTGGGCAGAAGTCAAGAAATCTTAGCGATATGGAGTATAATGCAGCACATTATTACATCCTAATGAACTGTAGAGAAGTCGATCCATATATTGAGTAAGTGTATACTTCAATGCTAAATTAGAAATTTTAATTTAAATTACAATATACCATAATATTTAATTTCTAACATTAGTTTTCATCCTTTTCATCCCATAAGGATGTTTTGTGATAGACAACGACAGATGAATCCCGACATCATCAGTTGCAATTGGGCAGAAATTAGAAACGGAGTTTGCTTACTGGTTTTATGAATTTGTGAGTAGTATCACTCAATCAATTTCAATAATGGCTTTTTTTTTTGAATTGGATGTCAATAGCTTATTAATTTATAGGTCAACGGTCCATGGTCCACAACCGACAATATTTTCATTAAATGTCTATCGCAATGGCCATTGAAGACCGTAACAACCTCTACTGGCTATTTTGTAAATGGGTACAAATTTCAGATTGAACGATTAGCAGCTTCAAGAGGCACGCAGAACTGGGGCGTGTGTGTAAAGGAGAAAGTGTTGGAGCAAATATGCAGGATTATTATGGAAAGTTAGTAGAGGTGGTTGAAGTTGAATATCCCGGTTGGCCTATGAAATGAACCGTATTGTTTCGTTGTGATTGGTTCGATCCGATAGTTCCTGTGGGCAAAAGGGTTCATAACGACTATAATTTGGTTGAAGTGAACCATCGACGAAGATTGCAGAAATATGACCCATTCATCCTTGCATCCCAAGCTCAGCAAGTCTTTTACTGCGGATATCCAAGTTTGCGCAACGACAAGCGAGATTGGTGGGCCGTTTCTAAAATCGTCCCACGTTCAACAATCGTATTAGAGGAGAGTTCATCAAGTCAATCAGCCGAGTGCCCTGCATTTCAAGAGGATGAGATGGAAATGCATGCAATTGAGGACGACACAAGGGCTCCTGAAACATCACTTAGAGATCCAAATGGTGATGTCCAAGAAATTGCGGATGCAAATGTTCGGTTTCCTTCCGATGATAATGAAACTGATTCGCAATCCGATACGGCATCGGATGTTGAACCAACATTTCACGAAACAAATGACACCGATTAAACATAGAGGTTTTTTAAAATTTAACTTTTTTTATAAGTGTTAAATCTTACATAGTCAATCATTAATCGTAATTTAATTGTGTGAATCTTTAGTATTTTCAGTATGATGGGCAGAGGTAGATCTACCGACGACAGACGGAGTGAGCAGGGACGTAGCCCTGCTACATCAGATCACATGAGCGTCGGAGATGGATCTCCAGTCGCAGCCTTCGATCTCTCCAGCAGTATTACCATCCAGCCGATCGGCACATACCTCCGAGAGTTCTTCCACCATCGGCGCACTGTACTTCGACTTGATGCTCAGGGATGTAAGTATATACTAATTAAAAATATATGTTTATGTTTTTAAGTCAATTACTTATAAACATGCATTTTTTTAACAGATTCATTGAGCAGCATCATGTATCCAGCCACATCAGCGCCGTATTTCAGAGGCGTGCAGATCCCAGTGGCTACGATTGGCGCCACGTATCTCCAGCCACGAGGGAGTTTTATTTTTTTGAGTTTCAGGTAAACTTATTAAATACAATTTATCAGTGATATAAAATTTCTTAAACTTAATAAATTCAGAAACTAACTGTTTATTTTAATGCAGAAAAAGTTTACGTGGGATCCTGCCAGCCATGATGCCATTAGGGCAGCATGGGAGGCTCTGACGCGACGCCGATACTCCGACATGCTTCATCGTTGGAGGTCATCGGGTCAGCATCCTGCGCACGTGCCAGAGGGTATTTGGCACGAGTGGCAGCAGGCCTGGGTGTCTGATGGCTGGCGCAGGAGGTCCGCATCAGCCAGCACGAACCGTCGATCTGAGAAGGGCGGTCCTGGCACGGGTCTCTCCCGCCATACTTCGGGCTCCATTTCGATTCAGGAGCACAGACGGCATATGGTAAGAAAACATAAATATTTTAATTACTATTTTAGTTATTTACAAATATTTGTATTAATATCTTTTTTTTGTTATAGTCTGAGCAGGAGGGCGGAGATCCTGGTGAGTTTTGTCTATTCAGGGCGACACACACCAGGAGGGACGGTTCCTGGGTCGACACGCGATCACGGGAGGTTGCGGTAAGAAATTAGTTTTATGTAGTATCTGTTTAATTTCTTAAATTTTATTTTGAAAATTTATTAACTCATTTATTGTTGATTTCATAATTTCAAGACAAGAGTCGAGGAGCTTCGCTCCCAGGCATCGCAGGTCGACTCTACTGATGGGGAGACGCCCGTCGAACTCTCAGCAGAGGAGAGTCGGCGTGTGTTTTTGGAGGCTGTTGGTGCCCAGCCACGAGACCGCAGGGTCTATGGTCTGGGCACTAGAGCTTCTACATATTTTCCCCATCAGGCCTCCAGCTCGCGAGCTTCTGGTGATCTTCCTCCCGAGCGGTTACATGACCTTTGCAGATCTATTGCAGAGGAGGTTCGCCAAGAGGTCGAGCCGGATTTTGAGGATCGTATGCGAGGCCGGGATCAGGAGATTGCAGACATGCGAGATGAGATGCATTATTTGCGGGATATGGTTAGCCGCTTGTCGCAGAGTCTTCAGCCTCCACAGCCTTCATAGCCTCCACGTGATCGCCCAGATTTTGATGTATTTTTCTTTTCTTTTTTTATGTTGTAAAAACTTCAAAATTTTAATATATGAATTATTTTTGGAAATTTATTATTGTTTGGATTGAGTGAAAAATATTTCTATCAATATTTAGATTTAACAAAATTGTATTAACCGTTTTAATTTTTAATTTTTATATTTTTTTAAAAATTTAATTTGCGACGCATTAGCGATTGAAATTACATCGCTAATATTTTTAAAATATTATTATTAAATATTGCGACACAATGACCTGGCATCGCAATAATTTAAAAATAAATTTAATAGCGACGCATTAGCGACTAAAATTGCATCGCTATTATATCTAAAATATTTTTAATAAATATTGCGACGCAATGACCTTGCGTCGCAATATTTTAAAAAAAAATTATTTACGCATTAGCGACTCAAATTGCATCGCTATTATACCAAAAATATTATTATTAAATATTGCAACGCAGCTAGATGCGTCGCAATATGACGCAATTTGATGCATCGCAATATTTAATAATAATTTTAAATATTAAATATTAATTTTAAATTTAGCGACGCATTTGGATGCGTCGCAATATTGCGACTCAATGTTGCGTCGCAGAGCGTCGCAATATTGCGACGCAATTGCGACAAATGGGTATTGCGACGGACATATGAGCGACGCCGTCATTGCGTCGCAATAGCATGTTTAGCGACGCAATTGCGACGCATTTAGGCGTCGCAATATTTTATTTCTCTTGTAGTGAGATCCTCATCCCCCCTTTATCAAAATGGTGGATCATAAAGATGGCGATGACCCCAGATCCAAGAAGCTTTCGCCAATTATACTGGGGGACACCACCTTCAATGGGCTGAGCAACATAAGGCCAGCTCTTCGTTCCACCATCCCCACATCTCAGAACATTCAAGCAGAACATCCTGCCACCCTCATCCTGCAAGTCCAAGCATTGACGGCAACTGTCCAAAAGCTCCAGAAGCAACGCCTGATGGCCACGCAACAGCGAGCAAAAGCTTTCGCTCGCTCTTTGGTCGCTACTCGGGCCAGCTATCATTTATCCCGCCGAAAATCTTCCCAACAAGAGATCCACCGTCACCAAGCTCATCAGCAACTTAAAACTCAGAGAGCCGCCGCCCAAGTGGCCTACTCTCCTACGGACAGCGACGCAGGGGGGGGGGGCCAAGCAAGGGCACCAGCACCTCCACTCCAATCATCTTGATTCCCAGGGGGCAGACCACCAGCAGATAGAAGTACCCAAATTAGCGGAAGGAAACAAGGGCGCTACAAGAGCTAAGTACACCACACTTAACAGTATTTCTTTGATTGATACTTAAAAATGGCATGCAGGGAAGACCGACTTTGCATCAGAATTTAAGACCAATTTCATGTCTCAAAGCCCGACTCCAGCTCGGCACTCAAAGTCTGATGTACCATCGGCACTAAAGCCCGACTCTGGTCAGCACTCAAAGCCCAATGTACCATCGGCACTAAAGCCCGACTCCGGTCGGCCCTCAAAGCCCGATGTACCATCAGTACTAAAGCCGACTTCAGATCGGCACTCAAAGCCCGATGTTCCATCGATACTAAAGCCCAACTCTAGCTTGGCACCTAAAGCCCGATGTACCATCGGCACCTCAAGCCCGAGCTCGCCTCGCCCTTCCAACCCGATTCCGCCTTGGCACTTCAAGCCTGAGCTCGCTTCAGCCCTTCCAGCCCAAGCTCGCCTCGACATCCAAGCTCGAGCTCGCCTCAGCCCTTCCAGCCCGAGCTCGCCTCGGCATCCAAGCCCGAACTCCCCTCGGCACCCAAGCCCAATGTACCATCGGCACCTCAAGCCCGAGCTCCCCTCGGCATCCAAGCCCGAGCTCGCGTCAGCCATTCCAACCCGAGTTCGCCTCGGCACTCAAGCCCGAGCTCACCTCGGCATCCAAGCCCGAGCTCCCCTCGGCATCTAAGCTTGAGCTCGCATCGGCACCCAAGCCCGAGCTCGCATCGGCATCCAAGCCCGAGCTTGCGTCGGCCCTTCCAACCCGAGTCCGCCTTGGCACTTCAAGCTCGAACTCACCTCAGCCCTTCCAGCCCAAGCTTGCCTCGGCACTCAAGCCCGAGCTCCACTCGGCACCCAAGCCCGATGTACCATCGGCACCTCAAGCCCGAGCTCCCCTCAGCACCCAAGCCCGATGTACCATCGGCACCTCAAGCCCAAGCTCGCCTCGGCCCTTCCAGCCCCAGCTTGCCTCGGCACCTCAAGCCCGAGCTCGCCTCGGCCCTGCCAGCCCGAGCTCGCATCGGCACCCAAGACCGAGTCCGCCTCGGCACTCAAGCCCAGTGTACCATTGGCACTTAAACCCGAGGCCAACTCGGCACCAAAGGCCAAAGACTGACTCCAACGTTGGCAGCAAAGTTTGTCAGCACAAAGAAAAAGGTACCTGGCGATTCTCAACTCTCAGGTCACCCTCCGGGTTAAAAGGCACCTGACGACTCTCAACTCTCAGGTCACCTTTCGGGGGTAAAAGGCACCTGATGACTCTCAACTCTCAGGTCACCCTCTAGGGTTAAAGGCTTCCGAGCATGGTCCCATCCCAGCGGCTCTTGGGTCACCCTCCGGGGTTCAAAAGGCTCTCGATGGCCTCAAATTTGCCTCAGTGGCTTCGTCATAGCCTCAATGGATTCATTTCAGCCTCAGCGGCTTCAACTCTATATCAACAGCCAACGGCCAATCGGTTGACGGGCATCCACTCCCGGGCTCCGAATTGGAAGAGGACTACTGGCTGCCAGTCAAGGGAAGCATGAAGATGTCTACACAAGGCACCGCAAAAGAAAAGGGGTTTCCCCACCGGCAAGGAATCACAGTTAAAGTTGACATGAAAGGGCAAGGGCGAAGGGTGACTTCGGCCTCCGAGGTCCCTTCGGTGTCCGGGGTCCCCTCGCCCTCGGCTTCGGACCTGGCACCCCCTCGGCCTCGAGCTTCCGCCTTGGCTCAGCCTCGAGCTTCCGCCTTGATCTCGGCCTCGAGCCTCCGCCTTGGCCTCGGCCTCGAGCCTCTGCCTCGGCCTGGCCTTGGCCCCGGCCTTGACCCTCTACCTCGGCTCGGCCTCGGGCCTCCACCTCGGCACTCGCTATGCACGCTCCCTTGGCCCGACTGCCATGTCATAGAGCCCCCGTGACTGCTCCCAAGCTCCTCCGAAAGCTGCCGAGCCCCCCTCGGCCATGCAAGTTGCCGAGATCCCCTCGGCCTCGTAGATCCCCTCGGCTTCATATGGCCTCGGCCTCGGCACCAAGTTTCCCTTGGCCTCAACTCATGCTCGGCCTAAACTCTTTCTCAACCTCAACTCATGCTCGGCCTCGGACCTATTCCCTCAGCCTCGGCTTTTCTCCTCGGCCTCGTACGGCCTCGGCTTTTCTCCCCGGCCTCGTACGGCCTCAACACCAAACACGACGCAAAGGAAACCTAACAAAACCAACCATTCAAAAGGCTCTCAACGGTCCTACGATCGTAAGGTCACTCCCGGGCCAGCCGCAAAACCCCCGCGGCGGCTCAAGACCTATGGTTCCAGCGACCTCGAGTCACCCCTCAAGCCGGCCATGAAACACCCGAAATGGTTCCAAAGGAGCTCGGTGGCATCGCGGCTAACGGATACCACTCAGCCCGGCTAGGATACGCCCCTGAGTCAGTTCAAATCCCTAACAGCTCATACCCGCTCGAGTTACCTCCCGGACCAGCACAAACACCCGAGATGGTTCCAAAGGAGCTCGGCAGTATCGCGGCTAACGAATACCACTCGGTCCGGCTAGGATACGCCCCCGAGTCGGTTCAAATCCCTAACAGCCCATACCCGCTCGAGTCACCTCCCGAACCAGCACACAAACACTCGAGGCAATTTTATTTCAGCCCCCACGGCTCTATTTCTGCTTTGGCAATTTTATTTCAGCCTCAACGGCTTTATCTCTGCTTTCGCATTATTATTGCAGCCTCAACTGCTCTCTCTGCATCAGCGGCATCATTGCAGGCTCATCGGCTTTCTCTCTGCCTCAGCGACATGTTGATGGGCACCCACATCCAAACTTCATGTCAGAATTTGAAGACCCAAAATCAAGTCACAATTGGAAGAGACCAACTCTCCACTCAGAGATGATGAATATCCACTTCCAGACTCTGCATCGAGAGAGAATTGCTAGCTACCCTCAGCTAGCCAACGAGCGGACAAAAATTATCCAAAGCAAGGAAAAAAAAAAAGCTCTCCACTAGGAAGGAATCAGAACTGAAGCAAGCATGAAAGGACGAGAGCAAAGATGAAGAGCTCTACACTCCTTTTGCTTAGCTGATACATGGCACACAAGCTCAAGGAGTGTGAGGGGCATCTGATGGGGCCAGTGGGCCCCCATGTGCCACAATGATAGCATCCGGACTTGGCAACTCGACCTTCCCCCCGTTCGCAACCTTTTCTCTCTCCTCCGCATGGAGCCAGCTTCTGTTCGGCCTCGGCCCTAGCTTCCGATCTGTTGACCTAACTATTGATTTTGATGATTAATAAAGGAATTGAGTATATTTATTTGATTACTAATAGATTTGACAAGTATTTTAGGACTCAAAAATATTTGATCAATTTAAATGAATTAAGAAACGTGTTTTGAATCAATTGCAAAACATCAATTTCAAAGTTTTAGAACCTGGAGTCGACACCTAGAATTCCTGGAGCCGACCCCATGGCCATTCAAATTTTCTTCTAATTTTTGATACGGTCCGGAGCCGACACCTAGAGTTTCGGAGCCGATACCCAGAGTTTCGGAGTCGACACTTACAGTGTCTGAAGCCGACTCCGATGCGGGACAGAACGTTAATTTTTTGAGCATCTTAGAGCCGACACCTACAGTATTCGGGAGCCAACACCTGACGAAGGCGAGCCGATACCTAACTTTTTCGGAGCCGACTCCTCGACAAACTCAGAACTTTCTATTTTTGGAAAAACGACTTGGAGCCGACACCTGAAAAGTTGGAGCCGACTCCAACCTTTCTGGGACAAATATTTAAATTGCCAGATCAGCTCTAACAGTAATATTTCTTTTTACCTAATTTTTAATGGATATATTTTGTTTCGAGGTACATTCCAACGGCTAGTTTTTCTTCCCAAAATGGATTAAAAGAAATCTATAAAAAGGGGAAAACATCCGTTTAAAAAGAGACGACGGAAAATAGAAAAATATCAAATCAAAAATCCGAGAAAGTCTGAGCCTGAATCTCAAGAGAAAAGCATTCAAATTCAAATCCTTCCACTCCACAAAGCTAAAAGAAGAATCCAAGGCATTCAATCTTAAAAAATCGAAGGATTCTCAAAGGGGAAGAAGAAACTCTGTTTTGAAGATTTTTCAACTTCTCATCCGCAACATTTGCAACGAATCAAAGCTGAGGCCTGATTCAACATCTCCAAAGAGAAGAGGAAAAGAAGAAAAGATCAACTCCAATCTACTTCAAACAGGCTTTTCTAAACTTATTTATTCATTTTGAATATTTGCTCATTTGAGGAGCTTTGTATTATTGAAAAACACTTCTCATTCTTGTTTGTGCTGGTTCAATCTGGGGGATTGAACTAGTGGAGGTTGTATACCTCGGGTCAAGCTAGATAAGCTTGAGTTTAGGGTTGTATACCTCGGGCACTTTAGATACGATTGTCCTCAACTGAAGAAGACTTTCAAGAAGAAAAAGAAAGCCTATGTTGCAACTTGGAGCGACAGCGATGAATCCTCTTCGGAGGAAGAACAAAAAGAGGTTGCCAACATTTGCTTCATAGCAAACGAGGATGATGAGGTAAGTTCTGAAAACCCTTGTGATGATTTTGCTTTTGATGAATTATTTGAAGCTTTCAATGAACTAGTAGATGACTTTAAAATTTTGAAAAAGAAATACAAGTCTTTGAAAAATGATAGCTCAATTTTTATCAAAGAAAAAGACAATCTTACTAATGAGATTAAAATACTAAAATCTGAAAATGATAATTTGACAAAAGAAAAGGAATCAATTTCTAATGAAAATGATAAATTAAAGAAGGAAGTTGATAAATATAAAAGTATTGTTGATAAATTTACTTATAGTTCTGAAAAACTTAATTTATTGTTAAGTAATCAAAGAGCTATATGATAAAGCTGGTTTAGGATATAGACCTAACTTAAAACAAAAATTTATCAAAAACTTTTTTAGAAAAGAACAAAATAGAGATAATGTTACATGTCATTATTGTAACAAGAAATGTCATAAATCCTATGAATGTGATGCAAGAAATAGTAACAAAAAATTAAATAATAAAGGCAAGAAAATATGGGTTCCCAAAGGAACGATCCTTTATGCCACTAACCATGAAGGACCCAAGAAGGCTTGGGTACCTAAATATAAGACTTAATTATTTTTGCAGGAGTGTCTTGCGGCCAAAAGATCAAAGTGAAAGTGGTATCTCGATAGTGGCTGCTCAAGACACATGCGGGTGACAAGGATCAATTCATCACCCTTGAGAGCAAAAGAGGAGTTGTTACATTTGGTGACAATGGCAAAGGCCAAATCATGGGGTTTGGTAAAATTCAAATAACTCCCTCCACATATATTGAAAATGTCTTATATGTTAATGGTTTAAAACATAATCTAATAAGTATTAGTCAATTATGTGATAAAGGTTTTAAAGTATCATTTGAAGCATCAATCTGCACTGTTTCTAATCCCATTGATAATAGCATTATTTTTATTGAAAATAGAAATGGCAATGTATACTTGATTGATTTAGATAATTTGTCTACTAGTAATCATTGCTTAGTTGCTAATAATGCTAATATGAATGAGATTGGTTGGTTATGGCATCGTAGATTAGGTCATGCAAGCATACACCTTATTCAAAATTAATTAGAATGGATTTAGTAAAAGGACTTCCACAACTAGATTTTGAAAATAACAAAATTTGCGATGCATGTCAATTTGGAAAACAAACTAGAACTTCTTTCAAAACTAAAAATATTGTTTCCACTTCTAGGCCACTTGAACTACTTCACATGGATCTTTTTGGACCTACTAGAACCACAAGTCTAGGAGGAAAGAAATATGGTCTTGTGATTGTAGATGATTACTCTAGATACACTTGGTATTATTTTTAGCACATAAAGATGAGACCTTTCCATTATTTTTGAAATTCTTCAAGAAGGTCACAAATGAGAAAAACAACACCATAGTGTCTCTAAGAAGTGATCATGGCACTGAATTTGAAAATCATTTATTTGAAAACTTTTGCATAGAAAATGACATTCATCATAATTTTCAGCACCTAGAACACCACAACAAAATGGAGTAGTTGAAAGAAAAAATAGAACCTTAGAAGACATGGCCCGTACCATGCTATGTGAAAGCAACTTACCAAAGTACTTTTGGGCGGAAGCTATAAACACGGCATGTTACATTCTTAATAGAGCTTTAATTAGGCCAATCATTAAGAAAACTCCTTATGAACTATGGAATAATAGAAAACCAAACATAAGTTACTTTCATGCATTTGGTTGTAAATGTTTCATTCATAATAATGGTAAAGATAATCTAGAAAATTTGATGTAAAATCTGATGAAGGCATTTTCTTAGGATATTCAACATCTAGTAAAGCCTATAGAGTGTTTAACAAGAGAAACTTAATTGTAGAAGAATCTATTCATGTAATTTTGATGAATCTTTAGCATCGAGTTCTGAAAAGATTGATGATGAGGAAGATACAAACATTCTAGAAAGAGATATTGAAAAACTGAATATAGATGTATCTTCAGATCATGAACAAGAAGCTAAAGATAATGATTCTCCTAGTGTTGATGTTGTTGATGCAAATCATAATGATGTAGATCTTCCTAGAGATTGGAGATATGCCTATGGTCATCCAAAAGAATTAATTATAGGTGATCCATCTCAAGGAGTAAGAACTAGATCATCAATGAGAAACATCAATAATCATCTTGCATTTGTATCTCAAATTGAACCCAAAACTATTGAAGAAGCAGAAAAAGATAATAATTGGATGTTAGCTATGCAAGAAGAATTAAATCAATTTGCTAGAAATAATGTTTGGACTCTTGTAGATAGACCTAAAGATCACTCTGTTATAGGATCAAAATGGGTATTTAGAAATAAATTAGACGAAAATGGCATAGTAATTAGAAACAAAGCTAGATTAGTTGCAAAAGGATATAATCAAGAAGAAGGAATTGATTTTGATGAAACTTTTGCACCGGTAGCTAGACTAGAAGCAATTAGATTATTACTTGCATTTGCATGTCATTTGCATATCAATTTATTTCAAATGGATGTTAAAAGTGCATTTTTAAATGGATTTATAAATGAGGAAGTTTTTGTTGAACAACCACCTGGTTTTGAAGATCATGAATTTCCAAATCATGTTTTTAAATTACACAAAGCACTATATGGTTTAAAACAAGCACCTAGAGCTTGGTATGAAAGATTAAGTAAATTTCTAATTGAAAATGATTTTATAAGAGGAAATGTTGATAAAACACTATTTTTGAAAAGAAAAGACAAGGATTTATTAGTAGTACAAATATATGTTGATGATATTGTATTCGGTGCTACTAACAATTTGTTATGTCAAGAATTTGCTAAGTTGATGCAGGGTGAGTTTGAAATGAGCATGATGGGAGAACTCAACTTCTTCCTAGGACTTCAAATCAAGCAAAGCAAAGAAGGAATTTTCATCAATCAAGCCAAATACACAAAAGAATTGCTCAAGAAGTTTGGAATGGAGTCAATCAAACCACTTGGAACTCCTATGAGTCCTTCATGCAAGTTGGACAAAGATGAAGATGGTAAGAAAGTAGATCAAAAATATTACAGAGGTATGATTGGATCTCTTCTTTACTTAACAGCCAGTAGACCAGATATAATGTTTGCTGTATGTTTATGCGCTAGATTTCAATCTGAACCTAAAGAATCTCACTTAATTGCTGTAAAAAGAATCTTAAGATATTTAAGTGGAACTAAAAATGTAGGTTTATGGTATTCTAGAGACTCGACATTAAACTTGATTGCATACTCTGACTCTGACTATGCTGGATGTAAATTAGATAGAAAAAGCACAAGTGGAGCATGTCAATTCTTAGGTAGTAACTTAATCTCCTGGTTTAGCAAAAAGCAAAATTCGGTTGCATTATCTACTGCTGAAGCAGAATATGTTGCAGCTGGAAGTTGCTGTGCTCAAATCCTTTGGATTAAGAGACAACTTGAAGATTATGGCATAACACTTGATAAAACTCCAATTAGATGTGATAACACAAGTGCAATAAATCTAACTAAAAATCCAATTCAACATTCAAGAACAAAACATATTGAAATTAGATATCACTTTATAAGAGAACATGTAGCTAATAATGAAATTTGTCTTGAATATGTTAATACTGAAGAACAATTAGCTGATATATTTACAAAACCTTTGAGTGAAGAGAGATTTTGTTATCTTAGAGGTGAATTAGGGATATGTGACCCTTTGGATTGATTTTGAAACACTAAGGAATGATTATCTAGATTTCTATTAATTTCTTGATATTCCTTTCATAATTTTAAGGACAAATCATCTAGTCATCTGTGCATCTTGATTCTTAATACTCCAAAATTTTTCAAAATTTTATAGAATTTCTTTTGGCAAGTTTCAGTTGTTTGAATCTCAATTATTTTTCTCTGAAACTGTCATTGGAGTCGACACCTCAGAATGAGGAGTCGACACCTTTGTCTGTGTCGCTCTCGGTCCCTGACCTTGGAGCCGACACCCGTGTAAGTGGAGCCGACTCCAGTTCGAGCGCTGACTGTGTTAGCGATTTGGAGTCGACACCCGACTTTGCGGGAGTCGACACCTGGGAATCCAAAATTGATTTATTAGGGCAGAGTCGACACCTCGTCATTTCCTAAACTATCGAATCCTCAACCAAATCCCTCCTAAACTCTCTCAAAGTCTCCCCATCTCTAATTCCACTCCTCCCAAGCTTTCCTAAGGATCCAATGGCGCCTAAGAGGAGAGGTTCGGTGTTTGGAGCGACTGTGGTGACCGGGAAGCGTTCCGTGAGGCGACCCGTCCGCGAGCCGTCTCCAAGCAAGGATTCCTCCACCGATTCAGACAATCCTAACACCACTTCACCTCAGGTAGATACCCTAGCAGGGAGGGTAATCACAATGGGTAGGAAAGTTGACTTCGAATTCTTTCAATCCGAGGGTTTTTCGAATTGGTAATCAACTTAAGGAGCTCGGATGGGATAGAGTCTGCTCTCTTGATGTTCCCACTTACCCAGCTTTAGTAAAAGAATTTTATTTCAATTTATCTAGAGGAGATGGTGGTTTAGTAAGCTCTGTTAGAGGCAGACAGATTCATCTTACATTCCAAAAATTAGGAAATCTCCTGAGCATCCCTATTACCGGATTAGCTGCGGATATGCACAGTGATAGATCAGCGGCCTTATCAAGGATGTTAGGAAGAGTTGTTGAAGAATTTGAGGAAATTAGGGCTAATCAGTTGCCCTTGGAATTAAGGTTGTTACACAACATTTGCAGCAGGATTTTGTTCCCAAAGACCGGACGTTTTGAGTATGTCTCCGAGCGGGACATTGTTGTGATGGATAGTGTATTGACCGGTCAGCCTATTAACCTAGCAGCCATGATGATATTCTATATGGCCGAGGCCGGAGGGAAGAGAAGATCATCACTACCTTATGGCATGATTCTCACGATGGTATTCAGAAGCCAAGGAGGTGATTCTAGAGAATGAACCATCAAAGAGCCTGAGACACACCGATTATTATAGTTTGGCTACTTTACATCGAATGGGATTTGTCAAGATTAATGGTCAGTGGGAAAGGAAAGGCAACGTAGATGAGAGAGCCCCTGAGCCCAGACATTCTGCACCTTGTGAGGCTGGTCCGTCTATGAGGATTCCCTCTCCGCATCCTAGTACTCCTGCTCCAGCTCCTGCCCAGTACCTGTGATTTCATCCACTTCTTCAGTCGGATTTTCAGACCTTCAGTTAGAGCAACTCAAAAATCTTCTTGCTGCTCAGAAGGATGAATTGAAGACTGAGTTTGACAACAAATTTATGAATCTTAAAGAAACTCTTTATTCCTTAGATGATCGGATTGCCAAAATTGAATCAACTCTTAGCTCTTCTACTGGATCTTTAAGTAGTGACTTGAAGAACATTTTTGAAGAACTTAAAGACATTTGTGGAGATTCTGAAACCTATTCAAAGAGCAATGCCGAGTTACAAGATAAAATTGTCACTGCTTGTACTTTGTTGATGAAAGATTAAAAGACTACGTCAAGCTTCAGATTGAAGGAATGCAGAAGATTGTAGATCATTTAACAAGGATAATTAGAACTAATATATTTGATGTAATGAAAGTTTCAATTTTGATGTAATGAAAGTACTGTTTTGATGTAATGAAAGTATAATTCTGATGTAATGTAAGCATAGTTTCTTTTTAATGAAATTTCAGTTTCATTTTGCATACTTGACCTTTGATGAAATTTCAGTTTCATTTTGTAACACTTGACTTTTGATGAAATGAAATTATCTTTTGATCTATCAATTTGATCTTTTGACTTAACTTTTCTTTATCTTTTTGTTGATTACAAAAAAGGGGGAGAAAGTTATGTCGTATATGCATTGATTAGTAATTGATTGGAATTCAATTAAAGCTTATTTGATTGATTAATTTAATTGGAGAAAGTTATGTTGTATATGCATTGATTGGTTATGCTTTAATTGGCATTTATTTAATTAGTATCAAGTGACTTTGTATCAAGTGATACAAGTGATTTTGGATATGCATTAATTCAATTAAGCTTAAGTGAAAATTGAAATGACTAATTCTAAGTATCAAACACGAACAATTGATAATTTGAACTTCATAGGGGGAGCTACCTTATTCAGGGGGAGCTTACTTATGAGGATCACTCTCTTGAAAATTTTAATTTAAGAATACTATGCATATACTCAATGTTTTTATAATCATCAAAAAGGGGGAGATTGTTGACCCAACTATTGATTTTGATGATTAATAAAGGAATTGAGTATATTTATTTGATTACTAATGGATTTGACAAGTATTTCAGGACTCAAAAATATTTGATCAATTTAAATGAATTAAGAAACGTGTTTTGAATCAATTGCAAAACATTAATTTCAAAGTTTCAGAACCTGGAGTCGACACCTAGAATTCCTGGAGCCGACCCCATGGCCATTCAAATTTTCTTCTGATTTTTGATACGGTCCGGAGCCGACACCTAGAGTTTCGGAGCCGACACCCAGAGTTTCGGAGTCGACACTTACAGTGTCTGGAGCCGACTCCGATGCGGGGACAGAACGTTGATTTTTTGAGCATCTTGGAGCCGACACCTACAGTATTCGGGAGCCGACACCTGACGATGGCGAGCCGACACCTAACTTTTTCGGAGCCGACTCCTCGACGAACTCAGAACTTTCTATTTTTGGAAAAACGACTTGGAGCCGACACCTGAAAAGTTGGAGCCGACTCCAACCTGTCTGGGACGAAAATTTAAATTGCCAGATCAGCTCTAACGGTAATATTTCTTTTTACCTAATTTCTAACGGATATATTTTGTTTCCAGGTACATTCCAACGGCTAGTTTTCTTCCCAAAATGGATTAAAAGAAATCTATAAAAAGGGGAAAACACCCGTTTGAAAAGAGACGACGGAAAATAGAAAAATTCAAATCAAAAATCCGAGAAAGCCTGAGCCTGAATCTCAAGAGAAAAGCACTCAAATTCAAATCCTTCCACTCCACAAAGCTCAAAGAAGAATCCAAGGCATTCAATCTTGAAAAAATCGAAGGATTCTCAAAGGGGAAGAAAAAACTCTGTTTTGAAGATTTTCCAACTTCTCATCCGCAACATTTGCAACGAATCAAAGCTGAGGCCTGATTCAACATCTCCAAAGAGAAGAGGAAAAGAAGAAAAGCTCAACTCCAATCTACTTCAAACAGGCTTTTCTAAACTTATTTATTCATTTTGAATATTTGCTCATTTGAGGAGCTTTGTATTATTGAAAAACACTTCTTCATTCTTGTTTGTGCTGGTTCAATCTGGGGGATTGAACTAGTGGAGGTTGTATACCTCGGGTCAAGCTAGATAAGCTTGAGTTTAGGGTTTTGTGCTGGTGAGCCCGGAAAACCGGCTGGGTTCGTTGTGATCCCGGGGAAAACAACAAGTTTTGAGTTGTGATCTTGTAAAACAACTCGGCTGTAATCTAGTCGATTATAGTGTGGACCCAAGTGAATCTTGGGAGTGGACGTAGGTGTTGGATACACCGAACCACTATAAAATCATTGTGTTTGCGTGCTTCCATTATCTCTATCTCTATCTCCTTGTTTGTGCTTTATATTTGCATTGCATTTAATTTCATTTACTTAAAGCTAATAGTTTTCAAAAGGTTAATTTTTTTAAAGAACCCAATTTACCCCCCCCCCCCCTCTTGGGTTGCCATCTGGGCCAACACGATCGAGTCCGAGCTCCCCTAGCCATGCATGTGTTCTGCATGGTCGTGCATGCGGCCTCGGACTCCGTTCTCGTCTCCTGCAGATGCCCGGGTTCCTCAGCTCAGCTCCCAGCACCGAGCCCCCCTCGGCCTCGCACGGCCTCGGCCTCGGCTCTTCCACTCGGCACTCGGCTTCCCCCTCAGCCTCGTATGGCCTCGGCACTCGGCTACCCCCTCAGCCTCGGCCTCGGCCTCAACTTTTCCACTCGGCACTCAGCTGCCCCCTTGGCTTCGTACGGCCTCGCACGGCCTCGGCCTCAGCTCTTCCCCTTGGCCACCATGAACAGTGCTCAGCCACCTCAGCCTCGGCCTCGGTCTTAGTTGGCCTCGGCCCCAGTCGGCCTCGGCTCTGGTCGGCCTCGGCTCCGGTCGGTCTCGGCTCTGATTGGCCTCGGCCCTAGTTGGTCTCAGCTCTGGTCGGCCTCGGCCCCAATCGGCCTCAACTCTGATCGGCCTCAGCTCTGGTCGGCCTCGGCCCCAGTCGGCCTTGGCCTCAGCTCCCAGCACTGAGCTCCCCTCGGCACTCGGCTGCCCCCTCGGCCTCACACGGCCTCGGCCTCGACTCTTCCACTCTGCCTCAACCTCGGCTCTTCCACTCGGCACTCGGCTGCCCTCTCGACCTTACACAGCCTCGGCCTCGGCTCTTCCACTTGGCCTCGGCACTCGGCTGCCCCCTCGGCCTCGTAGACCCGCTACTTTGACGGGACATGGCCTGCAGCCTAACAAGTCGCATGGGAGTAAGCTCCACAATGCCTAAGACTGCCACATAGACCCGCTAATCCACTTTCTGCCAAAATCATGGGCGGTTACCGATATACAATGGGCAGTTATCGGTATCTACGGCGCGTGCTTAGCAACTGCGCACCCACCCGCCGCTTATTGAGCCGATCCTAGCGGAAGGATTTGACTATTATCGACGAAGGGTAAGAGGAACCCTCGAACAGGTATATAAGGACCCCGACCCTCAAGGAGGGGGGGTTGAATCTCTACTCTCTCATTCAAATCCCTGTTCTTCAAATCGCTAACTTAAGTGTCGGAGGGTTCCCGTTGGAACCATCGGTCCGGAACTTTTCTTGCAGGTTCCTTGGCTGAAGGAGGTGGTCCCTGTCATTCCTCTGAAGGCCTACGAAGCATTTCTGTCGCCTGACGCTCCTCAAAAGTGATTTGGCAGCAACATATTTGAAACAACAGGAGTAGACGAAGGAATAATTTAATTCTAGCTTATACCGAGTAGGTGCACACATAATGTGCATCATGTGCCAAGCTAATATACATTGAATTTTTATAATATATTGATATCTAGATTTGCTTGGCCATTGCCAGCTTTATAAAGATTTGCATGTGGATCTTGTTGCGGAGCACCTGCTGCTTAAAAGTATTAAAGGGTAGGCGACAAACTTCAGCTTGTGGAGGAGGTTGAAGCTCCAATCTCAAGTTTCTTGTTCTGATTACTATCTTTCACACGAGATATATACTTTTACTTGGGTGATCGATCGAGATATAGATAAATTGATGGTGCTTTGTAGTTTTAATATGTTGCACGTAATAAATCTAAACCATGGCGAAATTTATATTTTATCGTAATAAATCTAATTATTATGATAAAAAATAATTTTTATTGAAATATTAAAAAAATAATTTTTTAAATTTTTTTTAATTATAACAATGAAAATATATTTATCGTTATAAATGAATTTTTAATGATGAAACATTTTTACGCCGTAACAAATAGTTATTATGGTGACTTTAATTTTGATTTTACCGTTATAAAGAAAGATATAGCGACAAAAATATATCTCATAATAAGTTCGCCACAAAAACTCAACTTTCTTGTAGAACTCACCGATTCCATATCTAGTTCAAGTTGAGTTTATAGGTTGTATCAAAATTACCACCCCTAGATCTATATGTTGATAGACATAGTGTACTACTACAATCATAAAGAAATTGATTGGTTTCAAGGAAATAATTCAATTAATATCACCAATAGGGGATTGACAAAGGGAGCCATCATGCAAAATATCAAAGTGGAGGAGACAAATAATAAAACATTTGGAGAGATTTGCATAGTGTGCTTAGATGAGATAGAACCACTAATAGGATGGATGCAGCGCAACCTTCCATTCCATCTAGATTGCATTAAGAAGTGGTTAGAGGGGAGCAAGATGTGCCCTCTTTGTTGTTTCGAAGTGCAAGAGACATCCAAGTGAAAATAACCCAATGTTCTAATTTTGAATTCATTGTTGTCATGGGTAATTATTTTAATGTAAGGTGTGTTTGCCATTTTATATCTTTAATTGCTGCAAAGATGTTTCTTTTAAATAATCTAGTGTTTGGAAATCCCATCTATGCTTAATTTGTGTTTGTTTGGTAAAGGTGCTCTCTTCTTTAAATTGAATTCACAGAGTCAAAGGATAAGAGTTAAAATTCATGAATCCTATGCTCAGGCATCATTTAACAAAGGGACATAATCAATTTTTTGCAATTTTCTTGCTAATGAATTCTAGTTGGTAGCTTTTCTTTTTTTAATCTTTCCTTTTTCTTTCTTTTTAGTATGCATAAGACACCATAAATAGATTAGGAAGTTATTAGTTAAATATTAGGAACTTTTAAGCTATGGTCTTCCTTCAATTTAGTTCAAAGTTCTTTTGCATGGTCCACAACTTGCTAGGAAAGATTATCATTAATTTAGATTATATCTTTTTCAAAGAATTAGGGCCCCAATTTTGTAATAGTCTTGAAGCAAAGGTCCTTTAAAAATTTCATGATATGAAGGACTCTTTGAAGGTGAAAAAAAAAGGCAAGAAAATGCATGAGACTCTTGCTATTACTCTGTCCAAAGATGATTAAATATATAGAGACTTATTCCATATGCGAAGAAATATCATAATGAAGCAATTTTGCCATTGCATTGAGAATCACCCCCTAAAAACTACTTGAAGGTAATAGGTATAAAATAACTTTTTTAAAGAGAAAAAAAAGTTATTGATAGATTGGCTAGTGTAAGGAGATAAAGTGTCACCGCCATACTATAAAATGTACCTTAAAAAATAGATATCCAGCAAATATCATAGGGTAAAACATAATAATAGACTATCAAGAAAAAAAATGGTCAGCCAGCTCTTTATACATTTTGATTATTTGATTGATCTATTTTACACTAGAAAATTATATTCAAAGTCAAGAACCTCCAATTGAAGATTAAATTAGGAAAATCTAATTCCTAATCACTAGCTATTTAAGTTTTTTAGAATGGCTAGTGATGAATGGTCTTATTAAGTACATGTTCCATTCTATCTCTATCCTATTCAATCCCTAGCCAATTCATAATGCATAGACAATTAGTGATTGGGAACTGCATCTCTCTAATCAACCTAAAGAAAAAATAAACCAAACTATTTACCATTATACTTTATAATTATTTATTAAATACCTCTATTATATTAAATGGAATAATATGAAAATTATCGTATTGCCCTTTCTTTTCCTTTTCGTTTAAAAACAAATCAATAGCTAGAAACAACATCCACCAAAGTCCAGAATTCTCAATTTCATTCTCCCGTGAAGAACAAAGCCGATACGATGCTCACCATGTCCTTCGATCGCCGCCCTCACTTCAAGGCCTATAGGTTCGATTTGAGCAACGAACATGCTGTTCTTCTCTTCAACTCAGAGTCCTCCACCATTGCCAGCCATCCATCCTATGACGGTCGATTTTGCCTTGATCTTGCCTTCTCAAACTGGTACAGACTCATCCATCTTACTACTAGATCCGTTTGTATAGAGCAAGATCTGGAGCCACCCATGCATGATCGTTGGCTCAAGCCTTTCTCTATCTTTGGTAATGATGATTTTGCTATTATGCGAGATGATATATCCACCATGATGGACCATCTCTCATACCTATCCCCTGAAATAAGAGAAATTATTTTCGGTAAGATCTATATTGAGGTACAAGATGCTATCGAAAAATCCATCTTCCTGGGGCACTCCACTCTCTGGATGGATGCTAAAGTCTATGTGCTGACAGATATGTTATACTTCTATGAAAATGAAGAAATCGATTCGTTTCAAGCAAATAATTCGGTCAATGTCATCAATAGGGGATTGACGAAGGCGGTCATTGAGCGACACATCAAAGTAGAGGAGACGGATGGCAAAACACTTGAGGAGATCTGCACAGTGTGCTTAGATGACATAGGAACACAAATAGGATGGATGCCGTGCAATCATGCATTCCATCCCGACTGTATTAAAAAGTGGCTAGAAGAGAGCAACATGTGCCCTCTTTGTCGATTTGAAGTGAAAGAGATATCTGAGTGAAAAAGACCCTATGTTTTAATTCTGAATTTACCATTACCATAAGTGATGATCGTGATGTAAGGCATGTTTGGTATTTTCTATGTTTAATGGTTATGGTGATGTTTCTTGTTTAATAATCTAATATTTTGAAATCCTTGCTATGTTTAATTTATGTTTGTTTGGTAAAATTTTTTGTCTTTTTAAATTGATTTTCTGAAGCCAAAGGATAAGAGTTAAAATTCTTGAATCCTCTGTTCGGTGAAGTTCCTTCCATAAAGGGCTGCGATCAATTTTCATACAATTTCTTTTTCAATTCACTCTAGATGGTAGTCTTTTTTTTTAGTATACCTAAGAAACTATTTGTAGATTAGGATGTTACGATTAATAGATTAGAAAACTCTCTCAGGTCAACTTGTGAAAGTAGCGAAAAAAATGCATAACATAAAATTTAGGTGCAAGATGATAAGAAAAGGAGATGAATATAGAAATGGGAACCCATTTATAGTTAATGTATTTTGTTCTAAATTTTTGTTAAAGGAAATATAAAAATTAAAAACCTACTATAACTGCGAATAATTATATTAGGAAAGCGGTTAGCTTCGGGATTAAGAATCCAGAAAGAGGTGAGGTTGGAGCTGCTAAACAGCTGTCAAAGCGGAAGCAATTAATGTTGTCCATTGACTCAACGAGTTGCGTTCACATTCTCGAGTTATTGACATGGAGCCATTAGATTTTAAATAAAGCAAGATAAGGGGAAGTGTAAATGTGTAATGCTCAATGGACAAAGCTCAATTATTATTCTCATTAAAAAAAACTCTACAATATTTATTACGAGATGGCTTTTTTTAATTGAGCTTCTGCTTCCTTTTTCAAGTGCCAGGAGCCGTTACCATTGCGCCAGCCATTGACAGCCTGACCGCCAGCTACATCCATCCAGCCCGAGGCTGTTGCTATAAAACTTTTGGAAAAAAAAAATTTTTTGGAAGCTTGGAGGTTGCTTGAGGAGGACGCTACCCCATCCGCTTTTTGGAACGCTTGTCCGCTCTGAACAACGTTACAAAAACTCTCCGCCCATCCCCCTGTTCTGCCTGCTGTGTGTCGGTGGGCGCGCTTGGATTAATATCGGCACAAAGTTCGTCCACATTAGCTCTTAAGACGGTGTTTGATTTTTAAAATATTATTTTTATTTTTATCTAAATATAAAATAAAAATTATTTAAAAAATAATAAAAGAATAATTATATTTTTTTAAATAATAGTTTTATTTTTAAAAAATAACTTCAACTGTTTCAAAGTTTCTTATAGAAATAAATTCAAAGGTAACTCATGATTAATAAGTTATTCTCTCTAGTTAATCTTTTTTGGACTTATCTTTGTAGTTATATAATAAGAAAGGATATCCTAAGAAATATTCTCTTATCTCCTATTTCAAACAACCTTATGTGCAATATCTTAAAATTTAAAATTTTAATGATGAAACATTTTTACACGTAACAAATAGTTATTATGGTGACTTTAATTTTGATTTTACCGTTATAAAGAAAGATATACGACAAATATATCACATAATAAGTTCACCACAAAAACTCAACTTTTTTGTAATACTTTCTTACCGTCTCCTAACTAATAGATGTTAAAGATGGCCTTCAAATGCGAGGCTCAGCTATCCATTTATCTTCTTAAGATTTAAATATGCTTTTGATCTCTCATATTTTTAAAATATTATATATTTAATATATTATTATATAAAATAATTTAAAATTGATAGGATAATTAAAATGTTATCCCAATAAAAATTTAGGCATGGTCTACGTACATGTTTGCATTAGGATTAGAATGATTTATAAGATATTTCATCAATCTTAATTGATATTATAGAATGAGATATCACATATGCATTACATTCTTAAAATATGAAGTATTGCCGCCAAGTTACGTTCCTCCAACACCGAAAAATGGAGATCCTCCTCCTTGAAGTGCTCCTGCAAGGAAGTCCTCGAAGATCGGTTATACCGATGAACCTTCGATGCTCAAGTAAGCACTTGGGAATAGTAAAGAGAAAGAGCTAATAGAAAATAGCTAGAAAGCTTGAGTTCAGATTCTTCCTTGTTGTGAGTGTGGGTTCTTATACCTGTTCGAAGATCCACTTCCCCGCTTTTAGAAGGTGGCTAATCCCGATATGTTGTTGTCCGATAGCGGATAGTTGGCCAGGTGACATGGACAGGTCCCAATCGACACTGGGCATGTTAGAGATGTCTTACCCCATGAACCACCTATCAAGCGTGGTGTCGCAGGTGGTAGGTGGGCCTAGTCGTGTCAAGCATGTGCCGTTACGGGCAGCAGCCATGCACAGTTGCAGATGGTTAGTGGGTCACGTGGCAGTTGCGGACGATTGATGGACCACGTGGTAGTGTCAGGCAGCCCAAGGACGGGGACACATGAGGTTCAAGGCCAAGGGAAACTGAGGTCCAAGGGGACCCGAGGTCCAAGGGGACCTGCACCTGGGAGCCGAAGGGATGAAGTTAGAGCCGAGGGGACATAAGGTTCGAGACCGAGGGACTCTAGGTCCGATGACGAGGGGACCCCGATCCGGGCCTAGGGGACTCTAGGTCCGAGGCCGAGGGAACCCTAGGTTCGAGGCCGAGGGAACCCAGGTTCGAGGCCGAGGGAACCTCGGAGGCTGTAGGTTCGAGGCCGAGTGAACCCAGGTCCGAGGCCGAGGGAACCTCGGAGGCTGGCCGAGGGGGCCTCGGAGGCTGAGGCGGGGGGTTCATTAGCTGCTTCCTTCGTTAACTCTAACACGATTTGATCAGTCACATCAGATGCCCCCTTGCTTCTGAGACAAAATGGGCCTACCCCTGCAAGGCGAAAGGGACGTACGCTCCCAGGTGGCTGATCCTGATGTCCTGCCATTTGCAAAGTGGCACATGTCCCTGGGTGCAACGATGCCTTAGCATGGGCAACTTGGGTGTTGAAGCATCACCGCCTCTGCTAACCATCGGATCCATGGAGATCTGCCTCGAAACAGAAGTGTCCTCTCGAACCCATGAAAAGCAACCGCCATCATTGCCATCATGGTGCTGATGCCAGCGATGCCTCGCGATTGACCAAAGGTGGAGCATCCCTCATGCCGAGCACCTGCCAAGGCGGCACCGCCTATGACGGGGGTCCGCGTGGCCGGTTAGGTCAGGCGGGACGATTTGAAATTGATAAGTCGAGGGAAAGCTTCGAGCCTGTCATTCTGTTCTTCTGAGATCTTCTTCCTCTAGCCTTCCCATCTTCATCTTCTTCTCGAGCCATCTTTGCTGCTTATTCCTCCTGTTCTAGGTTAGTTCTCCAATCACTCCCAGCTCCCCTTCCATGGCTTCCTCCCTGTCCAGGTCCTCCTTTGCCCCTCCTGAGGACCATATTTCTCCTTCGAGGCTTCGAGTCTTTCCGTCTTCCGCACCTTCTTGGTCTTCTTCTTCCACCCCCTCTGAGGACCATGTTCCTCTTTCTCAACGGAGAGTCGCCGGCCGGCTCCTGCCAGGAGTCACCCAGCGGCCATCGGCACCTCTCATGGGTGGGGGCAGAATCCCCGACGGGGACCATCTCCATGGTAACGGGCCAAGATCTGGCTAACATCCGGCCCGTTACCAGATTTCTAGAGACATCGGACTATTCCTCCCAACTCTCGATGATAGTGTAGTTTCTTCCCAGCCTGGTAGAATTGCCATCTACGAGGTCTCCCTTAGGATAGATCTCCGCCTACCCTACCACCCCTTCTAGGTCCCTTTTAGAAAAGAGAATTACAGAATCTAGCCCCTCATCCTCTCGCGACCTCTTGGAGGTGCTGTCTACCCAAAAAAAATCATGGCCACAGTCTTTCGGTTGGGGCATTGTCGATGCTGACCTTAGGGGCGGAGATGCTGACGGACATATTTTGATGTTTATATGAACCAAACAACAATAATTTTTAATTAATAAAAATTAAAATCTAAATATTTTAATTTTGAGGTTTATATGAACGAAACAACAATAATAAAAATCAATCCGATTTCAATTTACATATGAACTAAACAAATAAATGAAATAAATGATTTCAATTTTGATTCTAATTCTAATGAAATTTAATTCAAATTCGAACATCAAACCAAATAGATCCCAAATGTCATCTTCAAAACATAAAGCTAGAATTGATATACAGGAATGACGATGTTGAATCTCTCAACAAAAGAGATAATGACGTGACCAAGCCTATATGTAAGGAATAATTATTGGCTTAGCATTGCTTCCTTCTTATAAAATCATAGTCTTGTACCATAACAAGCAAAAAATCTTTTCAAGTTAAAAATTAAAAAAAATAAAAAACTTTATTAATAAAATTTTATATCAAAATATCATAACTAGGACCTAGTTATAAAGAGATCTCCTAAAATTAATAAATTTTCTATTTCATATAAGATGCTAATTTCATAAAAAATTTAATATAAAGAGTTAAATATTAAATAAATATTTAAAAATAATTCTTAACTCTCACTATACTTTTAACTCATCTAGTATGAATTTTTAAAGGAAAAAATTAGATAAAAATATAAAAACCCTGAAATTATAGAATATAGAATGATTCGTTTGTAGTTTTTTTTTTGAAGGTATGTTAGCACCGATATATCTTTACTAAATTATCAATAAATTTTTCATTTGATTTTTGTTTTGTATGATTAAAGATTATTGTAGGCTAACTCAATGTTAGATGTTATAAAATTTTAAAAAAATAAATTATATTGATTTTAGTGAAACAACTGATTTGGGTATTAGAGGTTAGTAAGTGGTGACGTGTACGGAAATGGGCCGAAAGCGTGGAGTCATCACGGGTTGGAAGACGGGTGCAGCGATGGTGACGACTAAGCAATAAAAGTGGTTGTTTGCTTGGTTTGAATTTTGCCACCACAAAGAATTATTTTTTAAATAACATCCCTTAGAAAGGGTTGCTTCTCTCCTTAACCCTAAACATCAAAATCATGTGACAACTATTACTTCTTTTTTATTTAAAAAAATATAAATCTACGCATGCAAGCTCCAATTGGATAGGTTTTACCTTTTTTTTGTTTTGTAATAAAAACTTATATTATAAAAAAAAAATCAAGTATGCTTTGAAATAACATTCCCTAGAAAAAAGCATGGAGCAACTTTTACTTCTTCTTTATTAAAAAAATATAATTTGTTGCATGCAAGCCTCAATTAGATAGGTTTTCCTTTTTTGTTTTATAATAAAAACTTATATAAAATAAAAAAATCAAGTATGCTTTGAAAAGACATCATGAAAGAGTCATCTCTGCTTCCCCAAGTATGAAAAGCATGTGGCAACTTTTATTACTTCTTTATAGATTTTACCTTTCTTATTTTGTAATAAAAACTTATATAAAATTAAAAAATCAAGTATGCTTTGAAACTCCATCCCCTAAAAAGAGGCATCTCTTCTTCCCCAAACTTGAAAAGCATGGGGCAACTTTTACTTCTTTTTATTAAAAAAATATAACTTTTGCATGCAAGCCTCAATTAGATAGGTTTTACCTTTCTTGTTTTATAATAAAAACTTGTATAAAATAAAAAAATCAAGTATGCTTTGAAACAATATCTCCTTAAAAGAGTCATCTCTGCTTCCCTAAGTATGAAAAGCATGTGGCAACTTCTTTACTTCTTTATTTAAAAAATATAATTTCTTTTACTTCTTTATTTAAAAATATAATTTCATGCATGCAGGCCCCAATTAGATAGGTTTTACCTTTCTTATTTTGTAATAAAAATTTATATAAAATAGAAAACCAAGTATGCTTCAAAACTCCATCCCCTAAAAGAGGCATCTCTTCTTCCCCAAGAATGAAAAGCATGCGGCAACTTTTACTTCTTCTTTATTAAAAAATATAATTTCATGTAAGCCCCAATTGGATAGGTTTTGCCTTTCTTGTTTTATAATAAAACTTATATAAATAAAATGATCAAATACTATACGATGAAATTGGATTTTTCATATGAATGATCCAATTTTTCTTTGTCAAATACTATATATATATATATATATATATATATATATATATATATATATATATATATATATATATATATATATATGATGAACTGGATTTTTCATGTGAATGATCCTAGATTTTTTCTTTCTTTCTTATATTGTTGCATTTTTTCTGCATGCATATTTTTCAGAAAATAAAGTTTGAACCTTAAGTTTGCCCTTTGTACATTATTCCCAATTTCAATCTTTCATCATACTAGAAGTTTTGTCTTCTAACACTCTTATGCATGCTGCCATTCTTGGATATATTAAACTTACACCTGGACTTTTTCTTTAATGAGAACTTACCTTCTGATTACTCTACATCGTCTAGCTTGAGAGAGGAAAACAAGAGGAAGCACCAGCGGAAATTAAGACTATATTTATTAAATAAGAGACCATAACCATCAATGTTTGCTCTCATTTGATTACACGACTATTTATCCTTTTTCCATATAACTTCAAGGTTTTTCCACATTTTTGTATATATCTCGGATTATACCTCTAATTATAATACTATGCTGGGAGCCGGGCCAAATAATGCCGCAGTCTATAGCCAATCATATGGTTCTTTTTCATGGCACTAAAATCACAACTGAGATTTCTCGGTCCAATTAATTACGAGAAAAATTTGTTTAAACCTCGAAGGATTCCCCTGTAAGAAGAGTATAATCATTGATGACGCTCAATCATCTCTCCTGAACGTCGGGAACGGAGGTGCTTCTCGAATCCTCGCTTCGTCGGGTTGCCTGCAAAGAAGTCCCGGGACCGGAGGGGGTCTTCGATGAGACTCTCCGATGGTCAAGTTAGCGACTAAGGTCACAGCTGAAGAGGGGCTCGAGTGAGCCCTGTTTAGTATGGAAAAGAGGGGTCTCCGAGAGGAGGAATCTCTTTCTGAGAGTTGAGATGACGATTTTGGGGTTATCGCGCATACCTGTTTGGTGAGTGGATTCACCTTTTTATAGGAGTTGATCCTGGCATGATCACGTGGGATTGCGTGAAGTCAGAATACCTGCTGAGCCCTTGCGTGAATCTGGGCTGGTTAGTGGGCTACGTCCCATCAACCGGCGGGGCTGTTGGGCGGCGCGCGTCTGGCGCTGTCGGGCGGCGCGTGTCTGGCATTGTCGGGTAGCGCGTGTCAGAGAGGCGGTTTCTTGAACCGCTGGGGTTGATCTGGCGGGAACTGGGAAATCCCGTCTTATCAGGGCCGAGCCGGGTCGACCCGAGATGGCTGCGGCCAATCCGCTGGCAAGACAGTGCCGGGGCGGGGCCGAATCGACGGACTTGGAGGCGGAACTGGAGGCGCCGGGGCGAGTCGGGCCGGCCGAGGATGGCCTTGGCCGACTCGGTGGAACTGGAGACGCCGGGCCGAGTCGGACCGGCCTGGAATGGCCTTGGCCGACTCGGCGGGACTGGAGACGCTGGGGTCGAGTTGGGCCGACCTGCGATGGCCTTGGCCGACTCGGCGGGACTGGAGACGCCGGGGCCGAGTCGGGCCGGCCTGGGATGGCCTTGGCCGACTCGACGGGACTGGAGACGCCGGGGCCGAGCCGGGCCGGCCTGGGATGGCCTTGGCCGACTCGGTGGGACTGGAGACGCCGGGGCCGAGTCGGGCCGGACTGGGATGGCCCTGGCCAACTCGGCGGGATTGGAGACGCCAGGGCCGAGTCGGGCCGACCGGGGATGGCCTTGGCCGACTCGGCGGGACTGGAGACGTGGAGGAAGTGTCGGGGCCGACTTGCTTGGAGAAGTGGGGCCGGCTAGGAAGTTGCCGGGGCCGCTTGGGAAGGTGCCGGGGCCGGCTAGGAAGTATCGGGGCCGCCTAGCTTGGAGAAGTAGGGCCGGCTGGGAAGATGCCGGGGCCGCCTGGGAAGGTGTCGGGGCCGCATGGGAAGTGCCGGGGCCGACTTACTTAGAGAAGTAAGGGGCCGGCTAGGAAGTTGCCGGGGCCGCTTGGGAAGGTGCCGGGGCCGCCTGGGAAGATGCCGGGGCCGCCTGGGAGGTGCCGGGGCCGGCCAGCTTGGAGATGTAGTTGGGCCGGCTAGGAAGATGCCGGTCTTGGAGGTGTCGGCCTTTGGGGCCGTCAGTCTTGGAGGTGTCGGCCTTTGGGGCCGTCGGCCTTGGAGCCGTCGGTCTTTGGGGCCGTCGGCCTTTGGGGCCGTTGGTCTTGGAGGTGCCGGCCTTGGAGGTGTCGGCCTTTGGGGCCGTCAGTCTTGGAGGTGTCGGCCTTTGGGGCCGTCGGCCTTGGAGCCATCGGTCTTTGGGGCCATCGGCCTTTGGGGCCGTTGGTCTTGGATCTATCGGCCATTGGGGCCGTCGGCCTTGGAGGTGTTGGCCTTTGGGGCCGTCGGTCTTGGAGCCGTCGGTCATGGAACCGTCGGCCTTGGATCTGTCGGCCATTGGGGCCGTCGGCCTTGGATCTGTCGGCCATTGGGGCCATCGGCCATGGAGCTATCGGCCATTGGGACCGAGGTGGGCCGTTCAAAAAATTTTATTTTTCATGGGGTCAACTGGCCCCATCAAATGCCCCCCACACTCCTTGAGCTTGCGTGCCCTGCATCAGCTTAAGCGAAAGGAGTATAGAACTTCAAGAAACTTTTTGGAGGCAAATTGATTACCTCACGCCCGCCACTGAAAGCAGCGTACGCTAACTTTTTTGAGGGAATGCTCGTCAGTTAGCCGTTGAGGCAAAGTTGAGGCCGTCGAGAACCTTTTGAACCCCGGAGGATGACCAGAGGGTGCTTGGGCCAGGCTCAGGTGCCTTTGTGCCGACGCGGAGTCGGTCTTGGGTGCCGACGCGGAGTCAGTCTTTGGTGGTTTTTCTGTAATGCATTCAGATGCTAATGAAAAGAAACTTTTTTCTTAAAGTGCAGTATACTTAGCTTTTTTGTAGCTGTTTGCCTTTGCGTCGTGTTCGGTCTTTGTTGCCAATGCGGAGTCGGTCTTTGTTGCCGATGCGGAGCTGGTCTTTGGTGCCGACGCGGAGTCGGTCTTTGGTACCGACGTTGAGTCGGTCTTTATTGCCGATGCGGAGTCGGTCTTTGGTGCCGACGCGGAGTCGGTCTTTGTTGCCGACGCGGAGTCGGTCTTTGTTGCCGACGCGGAGTCGGTTTTGGTGTTGATGCAAGGTGGGTCTTCCCTGCATGACATTTTTAAGTATTAATGAAAGAAAACCGTCTTAAGTGCAATGTACTTAGCTCTTGTAGCTCCCATATTTTCCTTTTGCGGGTTTGAGCACTTTCATCCGCTGGTGACCTGCCCCCCAGGGAGTCATGTTAGTTGGATTGGAAGTGTCGTTGTCCTTACTTGGGCCTTCTCTCGCATTGGAGGCCAGGACGAGATGCCTGTGGCCGAGAAGAAGCTGGAAACCGGGACAAAGCTGGAGTCCGTTGAGGAAAGCCTCGATAGTCGGCGGTCATTGAAGATGAATGGCTGGGGGAGTCCATCGAGGGCATTGCTGAGAGGCTTGGGGTGCTGCTGAGTGGCCCCCGAGCGCTGCTTCTGTAGTTCATGAACTGCTACTTTCAAAGCTTGATCTTGCCGATTGAGGATGGCCAGCTGGTTAATCAGAGCAGCTGAAGTTAGTGGTGAAGGAGCAGAGGGGGTGGCCTTTCGCCGCCTAGTGCGATGTGGATGCCCCCCAGCACGATTGGTAAGAACCTCTGGTATGCGCATCACCACCATAGCAATCTTAGAGGGGACGGGGGCTTATAGCTCAAGGAGACAGCTTTCTTTCCTTCAGCACGTCCCCCCTACCTGGCGCGCCAATCTGATGACGCTCAATCACCTCTCCTAGACGTCGGGAACGGAGGTGCTTCTCGAATCCTCGCTTCGCCGGGTTGCCTGCAAAGAAGTCCTGGGACCGGAGGGGGTCTCCGGTGGGACCCTCTGACGATCAAGTTAGCGACTGAGGTCACAGCTGAAGAGAGGCTCGAGTGAGCCCTGTTTAGTGTGGAAAAGAGGGGTCTCCGAGAGGAGGAATCCCTTTCTGAGAGTTGAGATGGCGATTTTGGGGGTTATCGCGCATACCTGTTTGGTGAGTGGATTCACCTTTTTATAGGGGTTGATCCTGGCATGATCACGTGGGATTGCGTGAAGTTAGAATACCTGCTGAGCTCTTGTGTGAATCTGGGCTGGTTAGTGGCTACGTCCCATCAGTCGGCGGGGCTGTGGGCGGCGCACGTCTGGCGCTATCGGGCGGCGCGCGTCTGGCGTGTTGGGTGGCGCGCGTCAGAGAGACAGTTTCTTGAACCGCTGGGGCTGATCTGGCGGGAACTGAGAAATCCCGTCTTATCAGGGCCGAGCCGGGTCGACCCGAGATGGCTGGGGCCAATCCCGCTGGCAAGACAGTGCCGGGGCGGGGCTGAATCGATGGACTTGGAGCGGAACTGGAGGCACCGGGGCCGAGTCAGGCCAGCCGAGGATGGCCTTGGCCGACTCGGTGGAACTGGAGATGTCGGGGCCGAGTCGGGCCGGCCTGGGATGGCCTTGGCCGACTCGGCGGGACTAGAGACGTGGAGGAAGTGCCGGGGCCGACTTGCTTGGAGAAGTGGGGGCCGGCTAGGAAGTTGCCGGGGCCGCTTGGGAAGGTGTCGGGGCCGGCTAGGAAGTGCCGGGGCCGCCGAGCTTGGAGAAGTAGGGGCCGGCTAGGAAGATGTCGGGGCCGCCTGGGAAGTGCCAGGGCCGACTTGCTTGGAGAAGTAGGGGGCCGACTAGGAAGTTACCGGGCCGCTTGGGAAGGTGCCGGGGCTGCCTGGGAAGATGCCGGGGCTGCCTGGGAGGTGCCGGGGCCGGCCAGCTTGGAGATGTAGGTGGGCCGGCTAGGAAGATGCCAGTCTTGGAGGTGTCGGCCTTTGGGGCCGTCGGTCTTGGAGGTGTCGGCCTTGGAGCCGTCGGTCTTTGGGGCCGTCGGTCTTGAAGGTGCCGGCATTGGAGGTGCCGGTCTTGGAGGTGTCGGCCTTTGGGGCCGTCAGTCTTGGAGATGTCGGCCTTTGGGGCCGTCGGCCTTGGAGTCGTCGGTCTTTGGGGCCGTCGGCCTTTGGGGCCGTCGGTCTTGGAGGTGCCGGCCATGGAGCTGTCGGCCTTGGATCTGTCGGCCATTAGGGCCGTCGGCCTTGGAGGTGTCGGCCTTTGAGGCCGTCAGTCTTAGAGCCGTCGGTCATGGAGCCGTCGGCCTTTGATCTGTCGGTCATTGGGGCCATCGGCCTTGGAGCAGTCGGCCATTGGGACCGAGGTGGGCCGTTCAAAAAATTTTATTTTTCATGGAGTCAACTGACCCCATCAATCATCACCGCACTTTCTATCATAAATCTCAAAATTTAATGAGCACTTGTAGTCTAGACTTTCAAGGCAATGGCATTGTTTATAGAATATCTTATTATTGAATTGATCAATTGTGATCATCGATCTAGATTTCTTATAAAACAAGAGGGTTTTTTTATTTTATTTTATTTTATAAACGGGCCATAACACACTATGCGAGGAGAGCCCAAAAGATCGGTGGTCCGACGGAAGGGCAGCCTAATGTATACTCTCACTGGTCGGCGGACGATGCCTTGGTTAACGAGGTAACGGTGACCTTGGGTTCAAGGGGCTGCATCTCGACCTTCGCGGTGAACGAATCGTAACGGAGGAAGAACTCCACCAGGAACAGGCGGCCCACCATCACCACCACGTCCTTGCCGGGGCACTGCTTGTTCCCCACTTCCGCCGCCTCCGTCTCCCTCCCGTTCGACCAGTACACGTACTTCAGTAGCTTCCTCCCCTCCTCCCCCACGAACCGTCCCGCCACGAACTCCTCTCCCCTCGAGAACACCCTCTCGTCCCTCGTCGCCAGCGGCTGGTACCCGAAGATCATCTCTCCCTTCTTCACTCTAAACGCCGCCTCGTGGCTCTCGATCACCAGATCTTTCTTGGCCCTCGCGTACTGGTATTCCACGGGCGGGTCCAGTCTCAGCAGCTCCCACACTACGGACTTGGTCAGCTCCATGCGCTCCAGACCCGCGGCGGTGACTGCACCGCCCTCGGAAAGGACGACGGATCGGATCTCCTGGGCGAGCCGGGCGTGCAGCTCCGGGCCGGCCTCGGCCAAACGCCTGAGGATCCCGGGGAAGAAGAGCTTGATGCCGCCGTAGGCGTTGAAGATGACGAGGAAGACGAGGTTGTGCAACGTTTCCTCCCTCGAGAGTCCCCTCTTACTCTCGGCCTCGTCGAGCACTGGCTTTGCGACCTCGGCGAAGTAGGTAGCGAGGGCCTTGTAGTCCGAGCGGACGAGGAATGGGGGAGGGGGAAGGAGTGGAGGAATAGCTCCTCAAGGAGCTTGGGGAGGCCGAGGGTGACGAGGGGATGGAGCTGGAAGAAGAGCCACTTGATGGCCTTCTTGTGAGCGGTGGGGGAGGGGGCGGCGCCGCCGAAGAGGAAATCGCTGACGAAGTCCAGGGCGGTGACCTCATTGAGGGTATTGAAGTCGGCAGGGCCGGAGTTGGCTATGGCGGTGTCGAGGGAGTCGAGGAGAGCGGAGTAAGCGGCGCGGAAGGAGGGGATGAGGCAGGGCCCGCGGGCGGCGAGGAGGTCGAAGACGAGCTGCTTGAGGGCGGCGTGGCGAGGGTCGGCGGGGTCGAGGTAGGCGAGGGGGCGGTAGCTGCCGGTGAGGGCGGCGGAGGGGACGTAGGTGCCAGTGAGGACGTCGGTCTTGTCGACGAGGGACTGGTCGAAGAGGACGGCGAAGCTCTTGGCGTCGAGGACGGCGACGACGCGGGGGTCGGAGGCCATGAACAAGCCCGGCGGCACGTTGACCCGGAAGACGGTGGACTTGTACTTGGAAACGCGGGACTGGAAGTAGGCAGCGTGGCCTTGGAAGTAGTAGAAGTCGAGGCGGTCCCGGAGCGGGGAGAGGAGGGGGAGGCCGTAGCTCCCCGGGATGGGTTTTATGGGGAGCCCGGACGAAGAGTAGCCGTCGGTCGAGTTCTCGGTCGACATGGTTCTGAACGGTAGCTAGTGGCTATTTCGGTGGATGGGGATCGAATAAGGTGGTGGGATGGGAGCCATGCATATAAGCGAAAGCTAGCATTCATATAATGGAGAGAGAGAGAGAGAGAGAGAGAGAGAGAGATGAGAGTGGTCCAACAGTGATGGCGTAGGGACAGGTTACGTTCATTGTCTCCGTTTTGGAGGTCCCTGGCGTTCTGACGATCGGATAAGAACTGGCGACATTTCTCGTCACCAAAAAAACATGCATTCTTCTGCCGCTACCACGATGCGCACGCGCGGAAATATCATGAGTGATGATTTTCATTAAAAAAAATCGATGAAAAAAAAAGCATTTCATTCAAAAATTGATATTGATAGTTGATATGACTCGTGGTAAAAAGCGATATCTATATAGAGAGAGAGAGAGTTCTTTTCTCGTCACCAGGCATTCTTTGCCGCTACCACGATGACGCGCGGAAATATCATGAGTATGATTTTCATTTAAAAAAATCGATGAAAAAAAAGCATTTTCATTCAAAATCAATTGATAGATTTGATAGACTGTGGAAAAGCGATATATATAGAGAGAGAGAGAGTTCTTCTTGGATTTGTCAAGAGAACAGCTAGCGTGTTGCATTAGTTCTGCATCTCTTCCAGTTGAAAAGGAGAGGAAAAGGAAAAAAAATGCTGCACTCAAGAGAATAAAACGAAAAAAATATATAGTTTTTTCTTTTTTTCCTCTTCGCTTCTCTTTAATATTCTCACTCCATAATGCTATCTTATCTTTAGATAGTGAAGTATACTATTACTATTATCATAAATATTATTTATTACAGCCACCAAGTAGTTATGCTGCACGTACATTATTACTGTCACTTCTCCACGGCTACGAAAAAACAATAAATTTATAGATTTCGTTCGCACATTTCATCCCAGCCTCCGGGTGTTCCCTGTGTCAGCTAGACAATGCATAATCGGATTAATTTCCTTCTGGAAATATTTTATTTTATAGTTTCAAAAAATTTAAAAGTAAAAAAAATATATATATAGAATGGGAGTCCTGCACGTCGTGCACTACAGGGGAGAAAGCGACCAATTATCTGCTCCGATATCCGCTGCGTTGAATGATTGACTGAATCTAGCTACTTCCTACCATAATACTCTCTGCATGGCCACCACACAATAATGACAATATATATAACATGCAGCACCATACGTAAATTTACGTCATTTTTACTGTGCCACCAACCATCTCCCTGCATGCCCCCGTTCCCTTATCCCGTGGATAACAGCAGGAAAAGAGGGGGATTGGAACACGAAGTTAGTAGCCATTTTATCCTCTGCAGAGGCTTCTTTACCTTATGAATGAATGAGAACGAGCGGTGAATCTGGCACCATGCGGCTTATATTATATGTGACGGGTGACAGGACAAGCAGCCGGCCGCTACCTCGACTGGGGCAGCGGTCAATACGCAAGTAAAAATCACCACCACTCTCTAACTTTACCAAGGGGAAACAACAAAAGGAACAGCAATAAATAGATGCAATTAGCAAGGCTATTATTCTCCAATAGAGAACAATTACCACGAAACATTAGAGCTTGCATATTCGCAGAAAATGTTTTTTATTTTTTTCAATTTTTTGCTTCATTTTTTATTTTTTTATAAAAATTTTGAAAAGCATATTTATTTATTGAAAATAATAAATTAATTTTAATTATAAAAAAAGATGAATCATGAAAAGTGGCTAATGATTGGGATATCATAGTGGTTAAGTTGTTAATTAGATTTGTAATGCCATAGGTCCATCTACTCATCCAATTAACCTATTAACAAGTTGAATCCAAGTTAACTAATAACAAGTAAATTTTGAGTTATAGGTTTTTTAAACTTTTTTTTTTTATCCAATATGAAATTATTTTAATGTATTACATGGGTAATGGTAGATAATAAAGATATGATGATGAATGGTGGTGGAGCAGAATGATAGCGATGGTGGGAGGCATAAATAGGGTGCAGAGGTGGAAGTGTGGCGGCAGTAGTGGTGATGATAATAGTGAAGGATGATGGGCAGTATGATGATATAATGATGGTAATGGTAGAGGGTGATTGATGAACGTTTAGTGATGGTGATAGAGAAGAATGGTAGAGGGGGTGGCATGGTCATAACATTAGCGATGGGTAGTAGAATAATGGTGATATGGTTATAGTGATCATCGCGATGGTGGTAATGGTTGATAGTGAAGAATAGGTAGAAGTGGTGGTTAGTGATAGAGGTATAGTAGCAGATACACAAATATAGTGATAATGGTGATAGGCGGTTGAAGTATAGTGGCAGCAGTGATGATGGATGATATAGATGGTGGCAGCAGTAGTGATAGTTGTAGAGATATGATAGTAATAGAAGGATGACCAGTGTAACAAAAATATGATGGTAGTGAGGTAGAGAATGGTAGAGGTATAATGGTTGTGGTCGGCACTATTGGTGGATGGTAAAGGTACGATGGTGATGTGATACGAGACATGCAATGGGATTTTAACTTAAGAACTTAGCAAACTAAATTAAGCAATGACTCCTTTCAAATTCATGCTTAAGAGGGAGTGAATAATTAAAATGTAGAAGACTACTAGATGAAAGTTGTATTACTCGCAATGTAGTTTCCTTCGATCAAAAGTAGAAAAAACCTAATGGTTGAGAAACCATTCTAATTAGGACATATACCTTCAAACAATCAGATCTAGAGGTTAAGGAATGGTTCTCTTACCAACAATGAGTTATCACTCTTGTAGTGAAGGTCTAATTTCAGCATTCCAAAGATTAGTGGTTAGATTTAAAGACTATCACTCCTCGAAAAGGAGACTTCTAATGTAGATGATTCAGAGGCAAGGCAAACCTCCTCTTCAACTTGAAATCAAGGATAATCTTGTGGACATCTAGATGGAGGGTTGAAGTCTGGATAGTGGTTGATGCCTGGATGATGGTTGCTTCTTGGATGGATGCTTGGCGTCTATGAAAAAAAAAATGGCTTGGATGATGGTTGGTTGGGCCTCTTACCCTCTCCCTCACGGAGTGACAAATGCGCAAACAAATGAAAGAAGATAAAAAATTTTCATTCATTCATAATCATCCTTTATTACAAGAGGGTTTGGATATTTATAGACTTTCCTAGCCTTTTTCAAATTAAAAGTGGGTGCAAAAAATTTAGAATTTTAAAATTTGAAGGAAGAGGGGAAAAAATATGTTTGAACTTTTATAGATTAAAGGGGGTGTCATTAAAGAAGTTTGGCCTTTTTTTGGATGGTTCAAAAAGAGGGGATGGTGTGGTTTCCATCTAAGCATAGGGTGCCCAAATAGAGGGTGAGATGATTTCCATCTAGGTATAGGATGCCCAAATGGAGGGTGAAGTAATTTTTATCTAGGCAAAGGGTGCCCAAATGGAGGGTGGAGTGGCTTTCATCTAGGCATAGTTGTAGGGAGAAACAATCCCCGAGGCATGCATATTTTAAAATTTTGATAACAATTATCATTGCAGAATTTTAAAGATTACATACTAATCTATCTAACATGCATCAAGATCATATCTTTGCCTTGTATATAGGATCGATTGATCCAAAATATGCATATAAATAAAAATATCAAGATCATATCTTGATCTTCAAGATGACTAGTCATACTACTTATCTTGAAGCCTGCCTTAAGATCTAGGGATCAAATCGCTTACCTTAAGAACAGTAGGTAAATCCTTATTGCTCTGCAGCCATTCAATCGTCCGGCCTCTAGTATCGTCCACGCGAAGCCCCGAATGATCGATTTCCGGGAGTGCTAGCTTGCGGAAAAATAGCTTTGCTGATCTTGAATCCTCCCACTTGAATCTTCCTCTAAGATCCACCACAGTTCCGCTAACACCAGAATCACCAGGATTTTTTATTCTAACCTTTTTAGAATTACAATCCACGACATATCGTGTATTGTTGTTCTGTGTATTCTGGTGAGGGAATGCCCTCTATTTATAGTCTCAATTTAGCCTTAACATTGAATTCTGACATTAAGAATTCCATCGTTTGGTAAAAGCGAAGAGACGCCGAAGGCGCGGCGCTTGGTTTAATTTCGACGTTCGGTGAAAACCAAAGAGACGTGGCTAAATCCGACGTTCGAAAACCAAAGAGTCATGGCTAAATCCGACGTTCGGTGAAAATTAATGTTAGGCATTAAATTCTACATGAGAATTTAATATCTCATGAGATGAGATTTTAGCCATCTCATCATATGAGATCTTTATGCGAGAGGTTTGGGTTCAGGTGATGGTTTAATCTGATCTGAATTTATTTGACTGAACCCACATAGATCATGGTCCAAGCCCAAATCAAATTTGGCTAGTCCTGAATCTATTTAAATCTAAATCAAGTCTAATTTCAAATCAATATTTGAAATTGACTAGTCCTTCTAATGGACTTAAACCAAATTGAATCTTATTCACTTGTACTTAACCCAATTGAGATAATTCAATCAATCAAATTGATTAATTAAATCATATACGATTCTCAATCGTTGATCAGCAAACAGATCATCCTAGGAAACTTCTATGCGTGTGACTCTCTAGGTTCGAACCTAAGCCGGTAGCATAGAAACAACTTTCTATACTAATCGATGTGCCCATCTAGCAATGGAACCCGACGTCCGGATAGGTCGAAGAGTTTCCGAGCAAACTCCAAGAACCCTAAGAAACAGTTACCGTATAATTCATCCTCTTGACCACAAATGCTAAGGATGGCTTAAGAGCCTGTCAACTCTAAATAGCAAATCCATAAAGTGATTTCAACTTTAGTGATCATGTGACTTTCACATGAAGTGCCTTGGCCAAGGTCTTGCTAAATTGAAACACAAGCATTTCTCCTTTTAATGGGATAGGTCAAATTCCATCTTGATCCACAACTGACTACCACAAGTACTTGACTGCACCCAGTAACCTTTCGTAGCTGGATTAGAAATCCAGGTGGTCCGGCACCTAAGTACAATGAGTTGCTTGTAAGCCACTGGTTGTGATCTTCAGGTCTGAAGGATACTTATACCTATATCTTCTCGGATTAACTCTTGACAGTAGAGTATCCAGAAATGAGTCACGTTCGGTGAAATGTACTCCTACACTTCCACCTGTATGTCATACTAGTGTCTCTACACTCCTTGGTTAAGAGGACAACCAACAAATATGATATACAACGTCCTATAATTGATAGTACTATGGCCCTGTCATAGTATATCATTTGGTCGCGAACTCTTTTAAGGACCTTCAAAGATAAATCCTCTTTATCATGAAGGAAGATCCTGAGGGCTTCATTACAATCAGGAGTATTAAGAAGATGTTCTTGTAATGAATAAACTGCCAAATAACTTTTATTAATATATCAATTTATATACAATTTACATTAGCACAATCATCAAATGATTGGCTTTAGGATACAATTCCCAACAAACTCCCACTTAGCCTAAAGCCACTCATTACAGTATCTAATACCCATCTTCAACTTATAGTTGTCAAACTCCTTGATGCTGAGTGCTTTAGTAAATGGGTCACCTAGGTTTTCTTTCCATCAATCTTCTGAAGATTTATGTCACCTCGGTCTACAATCTCTCGAATAAGATGAAACCGATGCAGTATGTGCTTGGTGCGCTGATGTGCTCGTGGTTCCTTTGCTTGAGCTATGGCACCAGTGCTGTCACTGTACAACAGGACTGGTCCATCTATGGAAGGTGTCACTCCAAGCTCGGAGATGAACTTTCGCAGCCACACAGCTTCTTTCGCAGCATCTGATGCAGCGATGTACTCTGCCTCGCACACTGAATCTGCCACTGTATGTTGCTTGGAACTTTTCCAGCAAACAGCTCCACCATTCAGGATAAACACGAAACCCGATACACTTTTGCTATCATCATGATCTGATTGGAAACTGGAATCAGTATATCCAACAAGTTTCAAATCAGACTCTCCATAGACTAACCACTGGTCCTTAGTATTTCTCAAATACTTAAGGATTGTCTTAACAACTTGCCAGTGTTTTTCTCCTGGATCAGATTGGTATCTACTCACTACTCCTAGTGAGTATGCCACATCTGGTCTTGTACATGTCATGGTGTACATAATCGATCCCACTGCCGAAGCATATGGAATTCGACTCATACGTTCTCTTTCATTAGGAGTTGTCGGACAATCCTTCTTAGAAAGATGAATTTCATGGCCTATCGGAAGATAGCCTTTCTTGGAATTCTCCATGCTAAACCTCTTTAGCACTGTGTCAATGTACGTAGATTGGGATAAACCAAGCATCCTCTTAGATCTATCTCTATAGATCTTCATCCCTAGGATGTATGATGCTTCTCCCAGATCTTTCATGGAGAATTGTGATGATAACCATGTCTTTATTCCTTGTAATGCAGGGATATCATTCCCGATTAAGAGAATATCATCCACATATAATACAAGAAATACAATAACGGAATCGTTAGCCCATTTATAAATGCAAGGTTCTTCTTTATTCTTAATAAAGCCATAAGATTTGATCACTTTATCAAATCGTATGTTCCAACTCCTAGATGCTTGCTTAAGTCCATAAATAGACTTCTGTAGCCTGCACACTTTAGACTCGTCTTCAGATATAAAACCTTCAGGCTGTATCATATACACATGTTCTTCTAAATCACCATTTAGAAAAGCGGTTTTAACATCCATCTGCCAAATCTCATAATCGAAGTGTGCTGCTATAGCTAGCATAATCCGAATGGATTTCAGCATTGCCACAGGAGAAAACGTTTCGTCATAGTCAATACCATAACGTTGACGATACCCCTTGCAACCAGACGTGCTTTATAGGTCTCAACCTTTCCGTCTGCGCCTCTTTTCCTCTTGAAAACCCACTTACACCCTATGGGTTTTATCCCTTCGGGTGGGTCAACTAATGTCCATACATTATTGTCCTTCATGGAATCAAGTTCGGATTTCATGGCATCAAGCCATTTATTAGAGTCAGTCCTTTGCATAGCATCCATATAGGTGATCGGATCCTCGTTGTTCTCATCGAGTTCAACAGGATCATCGTTCTGGACCAAGAAACCTAAGTATCTGTCCGGTTGATGTGGTACTCTACCAGATCGCCTTAATGGTGCATCTAAAATGGGTTTTGAGTTTGATCTAATCAACTCAGATTCTAAGGGTTCACTGGTTTGTGTTGTTCCTTCTACTTGATGAACTTCCTCAAGTTCAACATTAGAGCTATTTGTTCCTTCACTAAGGAACTCCTTTTCAAGAAAAACTGCTCTATTACTAATGAACAACTTTTGTTCTTCAGTATTGTAGAAGTAATATCCTTTGGTTTCTTTCGGATAGCCGATAAAAAAATATTTGTCAGATTTGGGTTCAAGTTTGTCTGATTTTGCACGTTTCACATAAGCCGGACACCCCCAGACTCTCAGATAGGTAATAACCGGTTTATGTCCATACCACATCTCATGTGGAGTTTTAGAAACAGACTTACTTGGAACCTTATTAAGAATATGACAAGCTGATTCTAATGCGTATCCCCAAAATGATATTGGCAAGCTTGCAAAACCCATCATGGACCGAACCATGTCTAACAGAGTTCGATTCCTTCTTTCCGACACACCGTTATGCTGCGGTGTTCCAGGAGGAGTCCATTGGGAGAGAATCTCATTCTCTCTTAAATATGTCACAAATTCATTGGAAAGGTATTCGCCTCCTCGATCTGATCGAAGGGTCTTAATACATTTTCCTATTTGTTTTTCTACTTCTTTATGATATAGTTTGAACATTTCAAACGATTCAGATTTATGTCTCATAAGATAGACATAACCAAACCTAGAAAGGTCGTCTGTAAAAGTAATGAAGTAGTAATATCCACCTTTGGCACAAGTGCTCATTGGTCCACATACATCAGTATGTACTAGACTCAATAGCTCTTTGGCTCTTTCACCTTTTCCAGTAAAAGATGACTTGGTCATTTTACCAAGAAGACATGATTCACAGTAGTTAATGATTCACAATCATCAACTCGAAGGATGCCCTCCTGAGTTAACCTGTTTAATCTGTTCTTATTGATATGACCCAGCCGATGGTGCCAAAGATAAATGTCTGTGACATCAGTTGTTCTAGGGCGCTTACTTGATTGTACACTACATTCACAGGCTGTGATAATATATAAATGCCATTAGATAAATGCCCAGTCATTACAGTGACTCCATTCATAATGATATTCAAAGTAACATCCTTTATTGAAATTTCATAATGACTTTTGGCCAGAAGGCCTACAGAAATTATGTTCAACAAGAACGTTGGGCAAAAATGACAATCATTTAGTATAATGACATTTCTATTGAAAACTATTTCAAGAACTCCTAATGCCAGAACTGGAACTAATCTTCCATCGCCGACATTAAGGAATCTTTCATCCTCAAATCTTCTGGTGACCTATAGTCCCTGCAATGAATTGCAAATGTTAAAAGGACTCCCGGTATCCAATACCCAGGTCTGATTATCATATACAGAAAAATTACAAGGTGTTATCATATAAATACCTTGTTGAGCAACATCTTGCTCCTTTTTCTTCTTTGGCCTGTTTTGATCAAGTGTGGCAATGTAAAGAGGACAGTTCCTCTTCCAGTGCCCTTGCATCTTGCAGTGAAAGCATTCAGCTTGACTTTTATCAACTTTCTTCTTCTGCATCTGACCCCTTATAGATGTCCTAGCATGTTGCACCTTTTTATTATTCTTTTTCTTCTTCCCTTTCCCAAAGGGTTTACGCCCTACCTTAGATCCTTCAACCACATTAACCAAACCCTTAGAGAGCTGGTTATCCTTCTCAAAGTTCTGTAACAACCCCAACAAACCGTGGTAGTTGACTGCAGGCTTTGTCATTCGAAAATGAGTAAGGAAAGGTCGGAAGGATGGAGGCAAGGAATTCAGGATCACATCTTTTCCCAACTGCTCATGTAAGGGAAAGCCGAGCTTGCTTAGGAGTTCTATCTTCTCGATCATATACAATACATGATCAGTGACAGGAGATCCATCCTTCATTCGAGCATTGAAAATTGCACAACTAGTCTTGTGCCTTTCAACATCGTCGGGTGTGCCGAAAGATTCATTCAACGCTTGAATGATTTCTTCTGGCTGAGCATTCTCGAACCGCGACGAATTCATCGTTCATTGCTGCTAGCATGATACAACGCACGCTAGTTCTATCATTGATCCACTTCTGATAAGTGTCTCTCTCAGAACTTTGGGTGTTTGCATCAGGTATCTTTGGTGCAGGATTATTCAGAATATATAGAATCCTCTCATGCTCAAGGATGATCTTAAGTTTTCTGAACCAGCTATTGAAATTGGAACCATTCAACTTGTCACTATCCAATAGGGACCTTAATGATAAATTAGTGGCCATTTTCTGCATAAGAAAAAACTAAAGTTTATTAGTATATAAATTGATTCAGTCTAAAGACTTGGACTTTAGTCTAAAGATTCTTCCACTATTTTGTTCAAATTGGCAGCCTCTACATCCTAATTCGAAAAATTATTCTTAATTCTTTAGCGGGCACTAAGATCTACATAAACTACATACAGGCCCAAGTGAAGCTTGGCTAACCCATATGCATCTAAGAGTAGTTTAAAACCAATTGTTTCCCCAAACAATTCTTAGTGTTCAGTTTTGCCCCATATACCTCTTCAGCAGGCATGAAGTGCCTCCACTAAAAGTTCTGGTTAGGTCCAACCATTAAATGATATAATCAGTGTAACCTATCAATAGACAACCAAGCCCGAGTGAAGCTCGGCTCACCTGACTGTTTATTTAATAGTTACGCTGACTTATCATATAATGAATAATAATTCCGATGGTTGACAAGCACCAGGCATGGAGTGCCTCCAATGATTATCAAGACATCGGACTCATTATCACCCACCTTAATGGGAGGCTATGATCTAGTTATCATATAACTATTTCATTTTAAGGACCTAATAATTTTAGAGGATTTTAATAATATGAAGATAAATTGACCAATCAAGTTCTCCCACTGAATCTATGAAATCGGTAGAATGAAACAAGATTAAGTCAGTTTAAGTGGCACCTAAATCAGTCGGACTGATTTCCTTACAGGCATGGGTCAACCCGAATCAGGTAAATGATCTGAATCATAAATGGTTCACCATATTGACCAGGTGAGTGAGATCGATGGGAGGGATATGTCATTAACTCATTAAAGACGCATCAATACGAGTAGCTCCCAATTAAAAATCATTCGATCGTTGATCCTAGAGCAACTTGCCAACCCACCTTGACATCATATGGTTAACCAATTCTGATTTGACCATCTAAGAGATTCATGCTCAACCACGGAGCCTAATCTACTTCCATTTTGTTTAATCAAAGAGAAGGACATGATCAACTACAACTATTGTTTGATTTAGAGCATTCTTAACCTAATCTAATTAGATTTGATCAAATACTCTTACAATCCAGTTGATTTAAACCTTAGGGTCTAACCCTTTATGGATCCGATTTAGCTAACCCAAATGATTAAATATATTTCATGTTTACATGTCATATATTTCAATCAAGCATCATATGTATTATTACTACTCATAATTCCTATATTTAGATCATATCTAAAGAGATTATGAATTAACATTTGACATTCAAATTAGACTCTCATAAATATTTGTATGTTTCATAACATAGACATCATGCCATCATATATCATATCTACGTTTTTTACTAAACATGCAAATATCATGTTTTATATAACATAACATGTATCAAATATAAAACATATTTTGAGAGTGTGTGTAATCAGTGTTTTGAAGCCAAAGATCAATTTAAATTATCACGGCAATATGTCATAGAATACCTCGTTGAATGGGTAATTTGGATTTTCAATCCTGTGACCGAATAGACATGAGATTTGTTTTAGCCTTGATTACATAATTAATAGGAGCATTAATTTACATGCAATAAATTAGATCAATACGAAACCATCGCTCTGATACCATTTGTAGGGAGAAACAATCCCCGAGGCATGCATATTTTAAAATTTGATAAATTATCATTGCAGAATTTTAAAGATTACATACTAATCTATCTAACATCAAGATCATATCTTTGCCTTGTATATAGGATCGATTGATCCAAAATATGCATATAAATAAAAATATCAAGATCATATCTTGATCTTCAAGATGACTAGTCATACTACTTATCTTGAAGCATGCCTTAAGATCTAGGGATCAAATCGCTTACCTTAAGAACAGTAGGTAAATCCTTATTGCTCTGCAACCATTCAATCGTCCGGCCTCTAGTATCGTCCACGCAAAGCCCCGAAAGATCGGATTTTTGGGAGTGCTAGCTTGCAAAAAATAGCTTTGCTGATCTTGAATCTCCACTTGAATCTTCCTTAAGATCCACCACGCTTCCGCTAACACCAGAATCACCAGATTTTTTATTCTAACCTTTTTAGAATTACAATCCATGACATATCGTGTATTGTTGTTCTGTGTATTCTGGTGAGGAAATGCCCTCTATTTATAGTCTCAATTTAGCCTTAATTGAATTCTGACATTAAGAATTCTGTTGTTTGGTAAAAGCGAAGAGACGCAGAAGGCACGGTGCTTGGTTTAATTCCGACGTTTGGTGAAAACTAAAGAGACGTGGCTAAATCCGACGTTCGGTGAAAACCAAAGAGTCGTGGCTAAATCCGATGTTCGGTGAAAATTAATGTTGGCATTAAATTCTACATGAGAATTTAATCTCTCATAAGATGAGATTTTAGCCATCTCATCATATGAGATCTTTATGCGAGAGGTTTGGGTTCAGGTGATGGTTTAATCTGATCTGAATTTATTTGACTGAACCCACATAGATCATGGTCCAAGCCCAAATCAAATTTGGCTAGTCCTGAATCTATTTAAATCCAAATCAAGTCTAATTTCAAATTAATATTTGAAATTGACTAGTCCTTCTAATGGACTTAAACCAAATTGAATCTTATTCACTTGTACTTAACCCAATTGAGATAATTCAATCAATCAAATTGATTAATTAAATCATATACGATTCTCAATCGTTGATCAGCAAACAGATCATCCTAGGAAACTTCTATGCGTGTGACTCTCTAGGTTCGAACCTAAGCCGGTAGCATAGAAATAACTTTCTATACTAATCGATGTGCCCATCTAGCAATGGAACCCGACGTCCGATAGGTCGAAGAGTTGCCGAGTAAACTCCAAGAACCCTAAGAAATAGTTACCGTATAATTCATCCTCTTGACCAAAATGCTAAGGATGGCTTAAGAGCCTGTCAACTCTAAATAGCAAATCCATAAAGTGATTTCAACTTTAGTGATCATGTGACTTTCACATGAAGTGCCTTGGCCAAGGTCTTGCTAAATTGAAACACAAGCATTTCTCCTTTTAACGGGATAGGTCAAATTCCATCTTGATCCACAACTGACTACCACAAGTACTTGACTGCTCCCAGTAACCTTTCGTAGCTAGATTAGAAATCCAGGTGGTCCGGCACCTAAGTACAATGAGTTGCTTGTAAGCCACTGGTTGTGATCTTCAGGTCTGAAGGATACTTATACCTATATCTTCTCGGATTAACTCTTGACAGTAGAGTATCCGAAATGAGTCACGTTCGGTGAAATGTACTCCAACACTTCCACCTGTATGTCATACTAGTGTCTCTACACTCCTTGGTTAAGAGGACAACCAACAAATATGATATACAACGTCCTATAATTGATAGTACTATGGCCCTGTCATAGTATATCATTTGGTCGCAACTCTTTTAAGGACCTTCAAAGATAAATCCTCTTTATCGTGAAGGAAGATCCTGAGGGCTTCATTACAATCAGGAGTATTAAGAAGATGTTCTTGTAATAATAAACTGCCAAATAACTTTTATTAATATATAATTTATATACTATTTATATTAGCACAATCATCAAATGATTGGCTTTAGGATACAATTCCCAACAATAGTGATGTTGCACTCCAACTTATTATGGTAGTTGAAGTGATTTGCTCCATTAAATCTTTAAGCTTCAAAGTCCTAATTTGAACCCTTCTTGACCTAACTTACAAGACTCAACTAATTACTAAACCAAATTGAACTAAAATTGACTGAGTTGAACCCAACAAACTCAATTGAACATAACAAGGCCAAATTAAAAATAGACTTGACTTAACTTAAATAAATACAGGACATAAAGTGACTCATGACCAAAATACATTGTCAAAACCCAAAACTTAAGTATCTGAAATCCATAATGAGTGTGGATTGGGTTGAATTGCATGCATTCTCTTTCTGATCCTAGTGCCCGCACCAATTCTTTCGGATGGGAATGACTCAATCCTATCGAGTGTGGGTCATTTTGACTTTGGTAGTGTTCTAATAAGTCTAGATTGATCCTTTGTAGATCCTCTTGAGTGATCCATGAGTCGTCAGATTCTGATCAACCTTGCCAATGAACCAAATAGCGTTGATAGTTTTTGTTCTGTGTACTGATAGTCTTGTCTTCCAGAATTTGCTCAATCATATCTCGTCATTTTGATAATGTGATGGTAGACACTTAGAGATAATTAAGTTCACTCTAAAAAATGGGATCAGGTCTAAAAGGCTCACTAGGTATCATTGTTGGTTCCTTATACTATACCAGGTCTGAGATATTGAAAGTTGAACTAATACCTAAGTCATATGGTTACTCAAGCACATAAGCATTAGGTCCAATTTTCTTTATTATTTTGAAAGGACCTGAACCATGGGCATGTAAATTTTTCATGGTTCAGATGGGAACCATTCAGGTTCAAGCCTAATCATTCATAGTCTTCTTCATAAAATTCTTTGACTCTCTTACGAAATTAGCCATATGTTTGTAAGTTTCATTGTTTAAATTAATTTTCTTACTAATTTCTTTATGCAATTCTCTAACATGCTGTGCATATGATTCTGCGGACTCAGAAACTCGTGCATGCATGGGTAAAGGAATAAGGTCTATGGGCTTCCTTGGTTTGTATCCATGGACAATCTCAAATGGGCTTTTTTCAGTGGACCTATTGACTGAGCTATTGTAGGCAAATTTAGCACGTAGTAACAAAAGGTCCCAATTTTCGGTACTCTCACCAACTAGGCATCTCAATAGGTTTCCAAGACTTCTTTTCACAACATTGTTTGGCCATCAGTTTGTGGATGGTAGAAGATTAAAAAATTCAGCTTGGTTCCTAACATGTGCCAGAGGGTTTTTTAGAAATAGCTAGTAAATCAGATATTCCTATAAGACATGATGGTTTTGGGTAACCCATGCAATCTAACCATTTCATCTAGGAATAGTTTGACCACTTTTGAAGCATCAAAAGTCTGAGAACAAGGTAAGAAGTGTGCCATCTTGGAAAAGCGATCGACCACAACATAAAAGGAGTCATGTTTCTGCATGGTCTTTGGTAATCCTAACACAAAATCTATACTAATGTCTTGCCTCCTAACACAAAATCCATACTAATGTCTTGCCATGGACCATTAGGGACAGGCAAAGAGGTATATAGACCGGTATTTTATTTTGCTGTTTGGCAACGGCACAGGTTCAACATTAGGCCACCACTTGGGCCACATTTCGCTTGAGGCTAGGCCAAAAGAACTAGTCTTCAACTGCTAAAATGGTTTTGTTCTACAAAATGGCCAACTAAACCCCCTGCATGGGTTTCCCAAATCAAGAATTCTCGGATGGAAGTTCGAGGGATGCACAGCTTATTTCCTTTGAAAAGGAAACCATCATGGAGGGTATAGTCACTATACACACTAATTGGTCCTTAGCGAACATATTCAAAAATCTTACTAAAGTTAGGACAATTTTTGTATTCTTCTTTCAATTTATCAAATCCTATAACTTAGTACTCATAGAGGTTAAAAGCATGGAACGATGGCTCAATGCATCGGCAACTCGATTTTAGTGCTAGCACGATGCTTCAAAACAAAGGTATAAGTTTGAATGTATTCTACCCACTTGTCATGCCTAGGGTTTAGTTTCTTTTGAGAACTAAGGAATCGAAGTGGTTATAAAGGACAAACTCCTATGGTAAGAGATAGTGTCTCCAATACCTTAAGGATTGAACTATAACCGCGTACAATTCCTTATCATAAGTTGAATATTTCAATCTTGTTTCATTCAACTTCTCACTAAAGAAGGCTACAGGGTGGTTCTCTTGACTTAGAACTCCTTCAATTCCAAATCCGAAGGCATCACAAGTGACCTCAAAAACTTTTGAAAAGTCAGGTAGCCTTAAAATTGGAGCTTGGGTCATTTTCTCTTTGATCTCAAGGAAGGCTTTATTGGCATTCTTAGTCCATTCAAAAGTTTTCTTCTTAATGCAGTCTGTGATTGGTGCAATAATTGTACTAAAATCTTGAATAAATCTCCTATAGAAGGTGGCAAGGGCGTGGAAGCTAGCTACATCATGTACACTTTTGGGTATAGGCCACTCAACTATGGATTTAATCTTTCTAGGATCAGCAAACACTCCTTAGGTGTTATGACAAACTAAGAAAAATAATTCTAAGGGTCATGAAACTACACTTCTTAAGGTTTGCATAAAGGTTGTCATTCCTAAGGGCTTGACATACTTGTTGTAGATGGTCTAAGTGATTCTCCTTAATCCGATTGTTTATGAGGATGTCATCAAAATAGACTACAACAAATTTTTCAATTAATGGTCTCAATACTTGGGTCATGACCCTCATAAAGGTACTAGGGGCATTTAAGAGGCCAAAGAGCATCACTAACCATTCATAAAGACCATCCTTAGTCTTAAAAGTTGTCTTCCACCCGTCCCCAGGTCTTATCCTAACTTGATGATAGCCACTCTTAAGATCAATATTAGATAAAATAGTGGCTCTGGCCATCATGTCCAGCATATTATCAAGGCAGGGAATGGGGAAACAATATTTGATCATTATTTTATTATGTCATGCCTATCTATGCATATTCTCCAAGTGCCATCCTTCTTGGGGGTTAAAAGGGCAAGTACCACGCGTACAAGGGCTCAAACTTTCTTTAATGAATCCTTTTTGAGAAGATCTTCAACTTGTCTTTGCAACTCTGCAGATTTAGTGGGATTTAGTCTATAATGTGGGATGTTTGGTAAAGTGACTCCTGGGATCAAATCTATGGCATGCTGGATGTCCCTTAGTGGAGGAAGGTGATCAGGTAGGTCTTCTGGAAGAACATCTTGAAAGTCCCTCAAGATATCTATGACTTCCTGGGGTTGTTCCTTAAGGTTTTGTTCCTGGATTTCCTTTGTGGTCAATATCCAAATGGGTGATCTTTCATTGATTTGTTGTTCTACATCCTTAGCATTGATTAAGATAATTCTGCTTCCTTTTCTCTTAGATTACTAGATCCTCTCTTCTGATTATCCTTATTTGGTGATGAGTTTATAACTATCTTCTTTCTTAGGAGGTGAATGAACAAGAATTGCATCATGGTCATACAACCAAGGTCTACTAAAATGATACTGCTAACTCCTATAGGAAGAATATCACACCAAACTTTTTCTGATAGGATTGGATCTAAATCGATACTTGACACTTTAACTTAATGGGTATGAAAGTCGAATCTATACATGACACCTTATAGGGATTGGGATGGGGAACAATAGTCAAGCCTAGATTCTTATTGGCTTTAGTTGAAATGGTATTAACACAGCTCTCGTTATCTATAATAATCTTATAAACCTTTTCCTTTATTTTGACAAAAGTTTGAAGTATGTTGGTTCTTCTCCAAACCTCATGCTCTTTTGTTTGGGTTAGATACATCTAACAACTCCTATTATTTCAGTGGGATCATTATCTCCTTTATCTTCCTCATACTCATCCACTAGATGTGTCCCAGCTTCATAGACTTCTTCCTCAAGTTCATCAACGGTTTCTGAAGTTTCTTCCTCTAACTCTCCTATATGTAAGGCTCGAGTAGGACATTGACTAACGTAGTGACCAACTTTATGACATCTGAAGCAATGTATATTTTGGTGATTATCTTTTTGAACTACAGAGGCCTTATCTTTATCATTTTTGTGAGCTAGCAGGGTTGTAGGATTGGGTCGGTTCGAGGGAATTGGTCTAAAATTTGGCCTATTTTCAAGGGTACTAATCTTACTAGTTTCAGGTTGACGGATCAGGGATCCCCTCTGAAATCTCTCATAGTCCCTAGCAATTTGGTAAGCCTGCTCTAGGTCATGGACTTTTCTTATAAATAATTCCCTTTGAATTTCTTCACGTAGGCCCACTCTAAACCTAGATAGGGTGACGGCCTTCGACTCGGCCATACTACATCTCATAACAAATTCGTCAAACTTGGTAATATATTCAGATACGGTTCTATTCCCTTGGCTTAGTTTGCCATTGATCTAAAATCCTCTGCTTATAGACAAGGATAGGTACTTCTCCCTAAGTTTGATCTTCATGGCTCTCCATGTGTCTATGGGCATGTCTCCTCTCTACAACTAAGGCACTCAACATTTTTTTAGTATAGCCTGGCTTGTCGGACTAACTTAAGTTTTGCAAATTTGACCTTCCTCTCTTTCGACATCTCATATCACTCAAAGTATTGGTTCATATCACTTTCTCAATCAATATACACCTTATGGTCTAAATCTCTATCAAAAGTGGGTGCATTGAGTCATATGTTCCTAAAGACTCTTTCCTTCAAATCCACTAAGTCTTGGTGTGGGTGTCTAGGGTTATGTTCAGGGATGAGATCATGATGATGGGCTCTTGGACCAAGGAGAGTTGGTCTAGGTAATTCAGGTTTAGTGTGGTTCAATCGGTTCTCTTCAAGGGTCCCGATTCACTCTTCTATTTGGTCAAATCTATTATTTAATTATCTAAATTATTCAGTCATGATTCTCATTAAAGTTTCAAGATTGGGATCCATGGTATAACTTGATTGTGTTTGGAGATGTTGGTAATGGGCTCCTAATCTGATGATCATGCAACATACAAATTCGTTCCATGGTTTCTAGACCTAGAAGCTCAAGTAGAATGAATCAACTCAACAATTATCCTTTCCACTAGCCATGTAAAAGGTGGGGTTGTGGAAGGCTTTCGTCGCTCTCGCAGAGACCTAATTAGAGAACCACAAGTCCACTTAAGGTATTTTTCGTTGGACCCCTAGCCTTAGACACACTTTTAAGAAATAATTGAAGATTGAGTGCATAGTTTCATCATAATACTTAAAACTCAACCATGTGGGTGTCCTTAGCTTTGCTTTATGTTTCTACTCAATTTTAATTAGGATTGGGATCGAGATGAGAGTGGTTATTTTGGGCCCAAGAAAAGGTGATGAAATCCTTCCTTACCTAGATAGAGAAATGGCCCTTAAGTGAATTTAGTGACGTATGCACACATATGAAAACCTAAAGTAAAATATGCAAATATATATATATATATGGTATATAGTTCCTGATCTATGGTTGGATGATTTTTTTTCATATATATGTAGAAAATTTTAGCAACTATCATACTTGTCCTAGTTAACCATGCTCTGATACTAAAAATTGATGCGGGACATGTAATGGAATTTGACTTAAGAACTTAGCAAACTAAATTAAGCAATGACTCCTTCCAAATTCATGCGTAAGAGGAAGTAAATAATTACAATGTAGGAGACCACTAGATAAAGTTGTATTACCCGCAATGTAATTTTCTTCAATCAAAAGTAGAAAAGACCTAATGGTTGAGAAACATTCTAACTAGGATATGTACTTTCAAAATCAGATCTAGAGGTTAAGGAAGGGTTCTCTTGCCAACAATGAATTCTCACTCTTGTAGTGAAGGTCTAATTTCAGCATTTCAAAGATTAGCGGTTGGACTTGAAGACTATCACTCCTCGGAAAGGAGACTTCTAACGTAGATGATTCAGAGGCAAGGAAATCTCCTCTTCAACTTGAAATCAAAGATAATCTTGCGGACGTCTAGATGGAGGGTTGAAGTATGGATAGTGGTTGATGCCTAGATGATGGTTGCTTCTTGGATGGATGCTTGGCATCTATGAAAAAAAAAAATTGCTTGGATGATGGTTGGTTGGGCCTCACACCCTCTCCCTCACGGAGTGATAAATACGCAAGCAAATGAAAAAAGATAAAAAAAAAATTATTCATAATCATCCTTTATTACAAGAGGGCTTGGGTATTTATAGACTTCCCTAACCTTTTCAAATTAAAAGTGGGTGCTAAAAATTTTGAATTTTAAAATTTGAATGAAGGAGAAAAAAAAACATGTTTAAACTTTCATGGATCAGGGGGGGGGGTCATTAAGGAAGTTTGGCCTTTTTTTGGATGGTTCAAAAAGACGGGGTGGGCACTCAAATGGAGGGTGAGGTGTTTTTCATCTAAGCATAGGGTGCCCAAATAGAGGGTGAGGTGGTTTTCATCTAGGCAAAGGGCGCCCAAATGGAGGTAAAGTGGTTTTGATCTAGGCATAGTGATGTGTCACTCTAATTTGTTACGGTAGTTGAGGTGGTTTGCTCCATTCAATTTTCAAGCTTCATGGTCTACTTTGAACCCTTCTTGACCCAACTTACAAGACTCAACTAATTACTAAACCAAATTAAAATAAAATTACCGAGTTGAACCCAACAACTCAATTGAACATAATAAGACTAAATTGAAAATAGACTTGACTCGATTTAAATTAAATACAGGACATAAAGTAACTCACGATCAAAATACATTGTCAGAACCCAAAACTTGAGTATCTGAAATTCATAATAAGTATGGCCGGATTGGATTGAATTGCATGCATCCTTTCTAGTGCCCGCACCATGATGGTGATGCCGAAGGATAATGGATGGTGGTATGATAGTGATTGTAGTCATGACTATGATAGCGAATAGTAAAGGATAGTTAACATATGATGGCTATCTAGTGGCAAAAAAAAAAAAAAATATTATTTTATTTTAAAAAATAAAAAGTAGTTTTAAATATTTTTTAAACCAAATGATGCAAAACATGGGTTTCCATTTACTATTAAAAAAATATATTAGGTTTGTATATGTAACCTTGTTTCCTATTTTTCATTAAAAAAAAATCTAAAGAAAGCACATGAGTACTTCAGAGCTAAACAAGCCTCTGCTCTCTTTGCTGGGAGGAAAGCGCTGTCATGGATGTGGTTTTAAAATATAGGTTTTATTAATGCGCGCCTGAGATGCTTGTTAAGAGACATTTAATAGTCTAATTAGGATCTTTTATTTTTAAAAAAGAAGGAGAAACATCTAAAGTGATATTTAAAGAGACATTTGATGTCCGATTCTCACTTCCTTCTTAAACCTTCATTATTTCACCCACATCTGCAGCAGGGGACCAAGTGATCTTACCTCAACACCGAGGACACATGCAGAAAAAACTGGTGGCAAAATAAGGCCCTTTTTCTCATGACCAAAATACCCCCGCAGTGGCATTGCCTCCAAGTTAATGTGCATTTGGCTCGCCGCAGAGGTCTTGGACGTTGATTTATTCTGACAATAGCCTTACTTTATATGATATCTTACCGTTGTATCATATTATATTATACCATATATTATTTATATTCAATTGTATTGTATATACTTATTTAATAGACTATTGAAATAATTCGATATATATTAGTTTTGGGTTGGGGTTGCCGCGTCCATTCCAAGAGACACAGGAGCCAAAAAAAAAAAAAAAAAACATCAATGATGCTAATGCATCCATGCAGCTCGCACGATAATTTTATCCCAATCTGACAAGGACTCCGCGCCTAACTCTCGGATTCAGACAAATTCCAGAAAAGTCCAAGAACTTCATAATCAAAGATGAAGCTGGTATCGTATCCATGCTCTCTAATCCTCAAACCCGCTCTAAGCTTGCAAGAAATCTATATTTTTAAATATTTTTAGTTTTAAAGTATTAAATTTTAAAATATTTTAGAAAATGTTTCTGAAGATATTTTTTTTAAAAAAAAGTAGGCAAAGGTTGAAGATTTCTGTTTCTCTCAGTTAGAAAATGAAAACTAAAATTGTTACATTGATGCGGTAAAAACTAATCCCTACCCAATTACTGCCAGGACAAACCTTATGCGTGTTCAACAGCTAACATCAGTTCTAACATCCAGCCTACCTGACAGCCATTGGATTAAAAGAAGCCATATTTTATCCAATGAATTATCATTCATCTTCCTCAAAGAAAAATTAAATTGTTCTACCTATCTCTATCCTATCTCTGACTTCTAGAAACACCAGATAATGGTCAAAAATTAAAAAAAGAAGAAATAAAACTAATAAACACAGCACTGTACCAAAGAAAAAATATAGAAAAATAAAAACAAAACCGTTGATCATAAACAGCACATACCTGAGTTTAAAAAAAAAAAAAAAAAAACAAACAAACGAAATCAATGAACACATACAGCACGCTGCACCTGAATTTCATCTTTCCCTAAAGTGTGCAACCGAATTCCAACTCATCCTCAATTCCACGAGGCAAAGCAGAAGCTGATCGAGCTATAATCATCCACTACAATCTCACAAAGCCAGCTCCTCAGCAAACCTAAACCCAAATGCAGTCCAAACGTGCAAGATGGAATTAATATCAAATATGTACTCACCATCCAGTAGCAGACAGGCTCGACAACGAATCCCGCATCGAAGTTAACGTTAGAACATGACACATGGTTAAGACCCTTCCAATGGCGCAACGCAAGACGAGGTAGCAACATGGGACGTCAAACAATTCCAGTTCATAAGCAGCAAAATGACAAAAATCACAAGCAACAAAAACAACCATATCCTACAAACCATCACAGCCAGTGGAGAAATGCAGCATACAATCATCTGATAAGTTGCGATCAGAACTTCCTATTTCTTTAAATTGTTAGCGAAAGAGCCATTATATAATGCCACTGTAATTCGGTATGTCTACAAAGAATGAATGGAGTACACCTTTATATTTACAATGAAGTGAAATCTATGACCGCACAAGATCCACAAGGGACGTTAACACGGATTAACTGATAAATAGGACCCGATGCACAATTATTTAAAAAAAAAAAAAAACTTGATGAAGGAAGAAGGCCCACTCCGTCCCTCTCTTTTCAACTCAAAAAAAAATCGAGTTGCATATAACTCCGAAAATTACTGATCACTGGAATTTGTCACGACTGCCAGAATACATTTGGGTCATTACTATACAATGAGCGGTCTTGGATCTCTAGATTAGCAACATGCCAATCAACGAGTCTTGCCTGGATACATTTACACAGCACCAGACCAGCAGGAAACAGCCACCATCCACTTTCATCCCTGCCAATATGAGCACACACCAACATACCTACGTCAGCTATTAAACTACATGCCCTCTAGTTTTACCTTCTAACAAATAGTATATAAATTCTTATATATTTTCATACACAAAGAAAGGTCAAAAAATTAATCCATCAACAAGGCAAAGTTCTACTCACGCGCCCAAACTCCAAGGTTGTAGGCTTGGATGCTTCCGGCTGGATGATTTGTAATGTACAAACCCACATATGAAGGCGACTACCTGTAAGACAACAGTGACAAGCATGGCTTGTTACAGCAACAACACAAGCCCAAAATCAAGGATGAGTTTTATAGGGAATAAAGCAATAGGCGTCCAAGAAACATCAACAACATACAACTCAACTCAACTCATCTGAGCCTTTTTCCCAACTACATGTAGTCGGCTACATGAATCTGCTTCCTCAAACATCAACAACATGATAATTGTAAAATTTCAGAATGCAGAAAACCTTACCACTGAAACTAATAAATTTGGATCATATTCTATAGACATTTACCGTCAAGCGCTCCCTCCAACAGCAACTAAAAATAGTAGAAGGTTCTAAGAATGCTATGCATCCATGCAAAAACCTTGCATGAATGTCTAGGCTCACTAAACTAACATACGACAGAAGGATAAAACCATTACGATAAATTGGGCACATGGCATATATCAAAGGAGAAAACTCTTAAGCACCAAAACACCAAAGGCCCCTTTTAACAGCTCTCACTTCCTACATTGTCCTTAGCCTTTGAAGAACCAAACACCATTTAAAAAAGCAACATCTATGGTTCACTTTCCTGAAATGCTAGTTGGTCTTTTTTTCTAGTATGATGAACCACATGACCCAGATTGACTTTGTTATGCCCTAAAATCATCTAGGGAATACTTAAGTCATCGAAAGATTCCTGTGTAATGTATGGGGGAAAGCTAAGCTATGCAACACAAGAAACTAAAAGAGTTAATATTACAATATATTGATAAATGTCTCAACAACAGCCAAGCGAAAATTGAAGTCCATATCAAGTAAAAACAGTTATCTGATAATACAATTTTGCAGAAACACTTGGTTTTCAGTAATCAAGGATGACAGTAAGAGAACTTACAACATTAATCAAGGACGTAATATTCCATAAAGCATAAACACGTGCTAAGCCAGCTGATCGACGAGGTCCATGACTAAAAAGGGCATTTATTCCAGCAGGAAATGGTGAGAGTATACCCAGAGGAAGAACAAACAAAACTAAGAAGACATCTGCCATAGAAAAGGAATATAGTTGGAGCAACGTAAGTAATACTAGGCTAAAATCTGCCAAGAGCAGTACTGAGATGACTAGACCAACAAGATCCTGCAGCAAAAAATGACAAACAAAATCAACAGTTGCATCAAAAGAAATAAATAAATACAATCAAGCTTGATTTTAGAAAATGAATGCAATAAATCAGAATATATATGCATATATAAAAAAAAAAGTAACCTGATGGCCAACAGGCTTAGTATTATGCACTATGAGAGAGAGAGGATAAAATAGATCTTTCTTGTCTTCAAGCATCCGGAGGCTGTAGGTATCTATAATTCCTCCACTTATCCTTTTACATGCGACAGCTTCTCTGTTTCTCAAGTGGACTGGTTGAAAATCTCTATGGGTATTGTACACTCTGCAAGGAGATAAATATTCGGTATATTGTTTTTGCCATGAAATGAATTGATAAAAAGAAAATTTATAAGCAATGTGCATATAACTACCATGAAACTATAGGCGTACAAATTATAAGGTAAGACAAAAAAAACCTACCGTGAAGGCTGCTCAACCTTTAAAGTTCTAGAACCACCATCAACCACCGTAGCCTCAGATTCACCTTCTACAGCGTATACCACAAGACCAAGTTGGCAATATCCTAATGTAGTAGCTTGAAACCAGGCAAGATCAATGCATACACCATGCAAGTTCAGAGCAGGATTTGCATGAGTTTCAAGCCAGCTAAGAACAGGCAAAAATGACACTTTAAGGTGTCCGCGACGAACCAGACGCAATTGTGCATTCAATCCAGCCACCAGCCGATACCATATTGTTGGTGGCACAGACTGCAAGCAAAAAGTGACTCGGCATATTTATGCTACCGAAATACAGATTTTAAGATTAAGGAACAAACAGTAAAAGATAAGGTCCTTATATCATATATGTTGAACAAACCTGACTCATAAGGCTAGTGAGGACATTGTCACTGTGAAGTGAAAAAGGAGCCATGTAACTTCCATCACCTCCAAAGATTAAACACATGGGAAATCTTTGATGCAGACGAGGAGGAAGATCAGGCCTTTTTTCATCTCCTCCAAGAAAAAAATCGACATATCCCAGCATTAAATCAGGGGTTGCAGCCACCTACATCGAGATAGTACAATGAATAGCTAAGCTTGAAGCTTTTATGGTTTACACGTTACATATGCAGAGACTTCAAATACTACAAACCACGACACTAAAGAAATATATTGATTATATCAACAAATAAACCTACTGGTCATAAAGCTAAATAACCGAAACAAATATTAAAAAATCAAAATCCTTGAGATCTATGTCAAATATCTTCTAATTTCCAGGATCATAAAGCTACATTCCAATTGACCGACAAAAAAAGCTACTAGTTACCAAAATAGTTACCAAAAGCACAAAGATGCAGCATTCAGTAGAATCAGCCCAAAGGAAGTGGTAGCCCTTCCAATAATTAGAATGTTCAAATATAACAAAAATAAAATTTAAGGGTCAACTTGCATCAGCTTGTAATGATTAACTTAAAGATCTTTAAATATACACTAACAGCCAGGGATTAAGAAAAAGGAAATATTTTCAAAATTCATGGCTGTTAAAATATTTCACTGAAAGTAAAGAAAAATGTTGGCAAATAAATTGAGTACAAACACAAGAAGCTCAGTCTAATCATTCAGCTGATCAAAAAAGGCATATATGACTTCATTCTATAACAGAGAAGACATGCTTTCACAGAAAAGTAATATCTTTTTTTTTTCAGGTAACACAGAAAAGTAATATCATCAATCCAAATAGGTCTTTAATATGAAGATGGCATGACATGTGCCATTCCAAGCAATTCAAATCAGGGAAAAGGAAAACTCAAGGATTCAAAGGGACAAATTACTACAACCTTAGCACTATTGGTTTAAGAATCACAATAATCATAACATTGATTTAAATTTACCATCTAGCATGAGTAATGAAATCCTGAAACAAGAACTAAAGAGGAAAATAAGAGTTCATGTGGTATAACAGAACATTATGACAATGTAAAGGCCATATTCATAATGTGCACATACCCTTGAAACTTATGATCTAATGTCTGAAAATTGCATTTGTCTCCACTATGCATTGTCACACACTATGAAAATCATAGTTCGTGGCTGAGGCATACATCAAATTTTATGGTTACTAGCTAGGAAGAAAGCTAGCTGAAAGAATATGTCAACATACAAGACAAGCATGGGCACGTACCGACAGAGGCAAGAACTATGAGATGATAGGGTAGTCAACTTTCAATTGTTGTGGATCAACACTAAAGGCTGGCCGTAATCCCTCAAAAAAGGGTTTTTTACAAAAATATGCTCAACATCACGTACAAAAAAAAGTCAACATATGCAATTTCATAGCATGTGATGTTTGTTGGAAAAATATTACTGTGCTTATTAATTTTATTGCAAAACAAAAGAGAACTCTGCAGGATTGGGGGAAAAAGTTTTAAATTGAGAAAAACAAAGAACATGCTGAGCATATACATTAGTGTGATAGGGATACAACAGATAACAGCATAGAAGATGGGGCTGGATTCTTGTAGAAAGAAATCTCACATGCAACAAATGCCAAAGATAGTCCAACTGAAGGGACTTTGAAATTAGTTCAAACATTTATAGAAGGGAAAAATAATAAAACTTGAGTAGTAGTAGCATAAAATTTGAATAAGCCTCTTGATAAGATCACTATGCACAAGAATTATGGATTCAAGTGGTTCAAGGAACCCCGACCACATTTTAGTCCAACTCAACCAGGGCAAAAAGGTGAAACCAAAACCAGATCCATGTAAAGATCCTACAACTGGCCTCTCAATAGCTTCACGTTTTGGGTCCAAGTATGTGACATAATTTTAATAATATCAGACCTCATGCAGAGTACTCATAAATCCAATTGAAACATTGAATTGGACTGCACCAACGAGAACCTGATAAACAAGCGGATTAAGCATCATGCCATTGGCTGATACACAAGGCTAAGCGACATTGGATAAGAACTAACTTTAGCCTAAACAAAATCAACAGTAAGATGGTGACATAAAGCGCTGCACCATGTGGATACACACATTTGTGCAAAGCTTCTTAATTATTATCACAGTCAATGATAAAGGTCATCTCCCAAACTTAGTTTAGACCTAAAAAGAAAAAGAGAAATGAAAAAAATTAAAAAAAAATGTCAGGCCAGTATTGGCACACTGCCCAGTATTACACTTATTAATTCCATTTTTGAATTTTCAGTTTTTTTTATAAAAAAATGTATTAGGCATTCTTTTTAAGCACTGAACTTGTGCCAGCCCACCTGCATGACACTGCAGCCCTGGATGAATACCCTCCTGACCGGCATATTATAACTGCAAAATATTGATCCCAGGTGTATAAATTGTTGAGCAACTCATGCAAGACTTCCAATTATACAGGAATTTCCACGACCATAACACCAGTCTGGATGGATTCTCCCATGCTTCAAGACTTCAATTTTACCACCCCACCCTCCATGAGCTAAAAACTAATACTTTATAATGAAATTCATTTCTAATTTTACTAAATAACTTGGTCTATTAAGTGTAGGCAGGCCATATCTAATAGAAATGAATAAACATGTGACATTGCACACTGCAACCATAAAGCCTAACTAGACAAACCTTAAGCCCTTCATAAAGAGCACGCGACCGGCAAGAACGTAAGCATGCATGATCATATTCTGACCGAACAAATTCACGCAGCCGCTGCAACTTCTTTCTCCGACGCCATTGTTGCCATGACCATGCAAGCGGATATGCGAGTATGCATAAAATACTATGGATTGATCCCTCCCACCACTGATAGGCAGCAAGGGCATTAATCTCATCAACAAATCGATTAAATGCATCCTCATACCTGCCATGCAAATGGAACCCATAAGACAATAAAATTATCTTAAATCAGTTAAGAGGTACCGTACAACAATACCTTTTGAATGCAGAGCAAATCTACATTTACTAAAGAAAATCTAGAGAACAGGAAGCTAAAGGGAGGAAACAAAAACTGAACCAGCAGAATATCATATAGATTCCTAGGACAATGAACAAAGCAACAAATTGGCTGGCCCAACCAGCTCAAGCCACTAAATGTAGTATCATGTTAGTACTATTATCCCAACTCCTCAGCAATTAGACGGAGGATTTTTGTAATCTTGTGACAATCTCATAATGAATGCCTCTTGGCTCCTGCTTATACCAAAGAAAAAGGAAAAATGAAGGCATTATTGGAAAACAGCACAATGCAACAGCAGGATCTGACTTACACAATCTCTATAATTTGTTCAGGAGGAGAATGTGGGAGATGCCAAGGCTCACTGAAAGTATTTGGACCCATAAAGTACAATCTGTGCACATGACTCTGGGACTCCTCGACTCTGTTTGTTTCCAAGACCTGCGTGCAAGAAGCATGCCTAAGCTTCCCAATCAAGGCATAGAAAGGCAAATAAAATTGTACTTTGAGAACACGTTGCCAGAAGAGACCAGACGCAGCAAAGCACCTCATTCAATGATTCCAGAAATGGGAAGGAATGATCAATCTGAGACCCATGTTGAGTTGGAGCAGGGCCTGGTAGTTCATCAGTGCCAACAAACTTCATCCGTGCAACACTTAAAACTAGAGCCAGTAAGACAAGAAGACCAGAGAGAAGAAGACCAAATAACCATGGTCCACCAAAAGTGTATATTAACTCTTCAAGAGCTGTATAACAGTGTGGCATGTGATATCTTTCAGATATACATTTGTATGGGCACGGGGTTTCAGCGACACCTCCTGTACAAAAAATGCAGCAAGTTTAGAGAAAATTGACAAAAAATTCCACAAGGACAATCATGTTAGAAGCAAATGGACTCTCAGACAACAAATTATAAGCACCCAAAGATTAAGCAACCTGACAAGCAAAATAGTAAAAAAAGGATCTCTAAATTAAAGTTTGGCATGCAGACTGTGATAAGTAATAACTAATTTAGTAATAGGTGGGCTAATTAAAGGAAACATACGAAAGTATAAATTTTAACTCGCAACTAAAATTAAATAATTTAACAAGCATATATGTGAGAGCTACCTCGAACGCTCACGTAAACAGCACGATGGGGAAGCTCATCAGAGGGGCACCGATAACAAAGAGCCTTATCAGATCCAGTGACATTCTTAAAAGTTCCCAAAGGACATTCCTGTATGATTGCAAGAAAAAAAACATTTCAGAAATTGATGAATAAAAATTGGAAAATAAAGATGGTTCAAGGGTGAAATTATAGCTACAGTAGAACAAGAATGGCCGTTTCCTTATTCTTATAATATAGTTAACTTTCATGTAGCCATATTCCATGTGCTAATTAATTAGCACCTAAATGTGTAAAGTTTTATGCAATGGATCTCAATGAGACTGGATTTCATATATTTCTTCCAATCAACCAAGGATTATACCGTGAACCCCTACTTTGATGGAGAAAAAAGCTGGAATCTTGAGCATCAAATTAGCAAATATGTCTGAAACTTAATTAGATTGATATCAAAGTTTTCATGGATTTACATGAAACTTAATAGTCAATTTTCTGACAAAAATCTATAGGCATCCCAACTAATAGAAATAAATCATGAATAGCTTTTCTTTGTTAGTAATTCAGCGTCTAACTCTTGAAGAAAAAGGAAAAGAGAAATAATCATTTTGCAAAAAGGTATCTTAATATCAAAGTTGGATATAAGAAAGACTCTGAGGCAATTCTCAGTCAATGTCCAAACAACTGGCTCACACTTTAGCCACATAATTTCTACAAATATTACTTACAAATAATACCAACTTCTAGACACTCCAACCTCAGCATCAGCCTGAACATGATGTAATGCACAGCAAACTTCAAACTAGGTCAATCTAGGAAGATCCCTCACAATAAGCTGAATGTTACAAAGATATAATTTTAACTTGGATCCACTGGTTTCTTTCCCTCTTGAGTAAACAAAGAAAACAAAACCTGTGACTTATTCCGTTATATAAATTAATAAATTCCCACAGCCTAGTGAAGGTGAATGATATGCCACTGTAAATAACAGGCTAATAGAAAAGAGGAACTTAAATTGGGAGAAATTATGAGTGCAACACAGTAATTTCACATAAACAGTCACATAGCGAGCAACCAACCATGAAAATAGTTACAAGTGTATTACACATGCAGCCAGCATGCATATGAAGTGTAATAATGACTGCTTGTCTGATAAGTCACTTGCCAAAGAAGATTGACTCTTGGGAGTTTGTTTAAAGATTGGTGGTTTAACTGGCGTATGCCTTATTTAATAGCTAGGCAATTCATATGCAGTAATAAGTGAAGCATCCTTGTTACTTGTCTATTTAATAAAGATTTCTGTGTAATTAGAATACCCCACATTTGAGTATACTTGAAGAAATATCTTTGTTCTTTGTGCTAGCACGTCATATTATACCAAAAGAGCTCCCTTAGTCTATTTTGTAGGTCCTTGATGATACTTGAGGTTGTTCTTTTGAGCTATTGTAATGGGAAACTTTGAGCTAATGTAATATGGGAAGAGTTCAGTTATCCTACAAAAAAGGAGCTCCCAGATACGTGTCAAATGCATTACATTTTCTTATTTTTACTTTTCTCATTTCTATCTATTTTTATGAACTTTATTTATTTTATTCTGCATTTCATGTTAGGCTTTTGATCCATCAAATCTTAGCAGCATTTTTTTGGATGGGGAAATCTGAGCAGCATTCCGGTGTGAACAGAAGGTTATGTTACATGGTTTAGTGTGCTGGGTGAAAGCGTGTCTATGTGCCTAGAAACATGTAGGAACATAAAAAAAATCTTAGCAACATCCATACTTGAATATCAGGTGAAAGTAATTTAGGCTAAATTGGCAGGTCCATGTGATAAAAGAAAGAAGGAAGCAATTGCTTGAAGCATAGAGGAAGTAGGCAGGCTTTGGAAGAATCTGGTGAAAATATTATAAAACAATACGTAAAATGATATTAACCCATTCTACATTGTACATAAATAAGGACATGATTAAAATATGAAAGTTATAAAGAAAAGGAGGTTCAGGATTTCTTTAAATTTAGTCAAGCGTTTGAATGATCAAAAAAAAAACTCCGCCAAAGCCGGTCCCAAGCCCGGGTAAAGGAGGAGGTTGCGTTAGGTAGCTGATAGCCAGCATAAAACTCCATCGGATCTCTTAAAACATGAATCTACTAAATCAAACTATGCGAAAGGCTAGGACGTCCCCGTTGAATATTGACTTAGTTTTGAATAGAGTAGAGTGGAGGAAGCAGATTCATGTAGCCGATCCATGTAGTTGGGAAAAGGCTTAGATGAGTTGAGTTGAGTTTGAATGATCAAAAAAAAAAAAAATTTGTCAACCCTCTCAGAACAAAAAATGCATTATTAATTCCTTGTATTAATTCTTTAATAATGTGAACCTGGAACAAGATATCGGTAGTTTATCTGGTTAACTGATGTTAAAAAAATGAAACCTTCCTACTTGAGCTCTTGAAAGTAATTCCTAGTCTGCTTTGGAGTGTTACCTACTAATAATATGTCATGCCAAAGTTCCATTCTAAGTCCAGACTGCCACTTCCACTCCCGTGCCCATATTTAACAAGTAAAATCTAAAGTAACATGACAAGCTAAAGCAAATAGATGACTGATGAAACAAGGAAACCAAAGTTGAAAAGCTACCCAGCAACAAAAAAAAAAAATCATGTATGTAAACAAAAGACATGCAATGCAGATATGTTTTAGAATGGAAGTAAAATAAGAAAAAGTACAACAAAATAACCTCTTTTTGACTAAAGCATAAGCTACCTTGCAAAAAATTCCATAAAGGCCTTTTGGGCAAGCTTTTCCAGTAATTGTTCCATTTTCTCCAGCAAAACCTTCACCTCTACCCATGCCTCCCCTGCCAAAGAAAATGATACTAAACACTTATTGCAAGGACCACATATAATCAAAGAACATGACATTAACTGATATGACACATCTACTTAGAAGCAAAGATGGCCGAACCGTACCAAACCAAGCAGTTCAGGGTGAACTATATCGAATTGTCCTAGAACCAATATGGTTACGTGGTTTGGTTCTATACAAGGGTCGAACTGCCCTGAATCAAACCCAAACCATACCGAATTGCCGGTGGTTCATGGGTTGAGGCCTTCCGGTTTACCTGATTGGTACACCACCAATTCATTGCCGATTTGGTATGTATGGTACGCTATACTATATATTTTATTTCTACCAAGTATGTTTCTGAGCATAAGTGGTAAAATCCACAATATACTATATCGTCCACTCTACAATTCCACACTGATCATATAGCAGATGTAAAGCACAACACTTTAGAGCAAAAAAATAAAAAATGTTAATTCACATCAGTGCATGAAGCAGCTAGCCAGTAAACTATATTAAAAAAAATGCAAAAACTTCAAAAGGAATAGTAATTACAAAAGTAAAAAGTACTTATCAAATGCTCCAACAATACCACACTTAAAAAAAAGGTCTAAGATATAAATAGCTTATAACTAACGATTTCCAACAAAAAAGTTACATCTGTTCAACTAAATCAAGATTATAATTGATTTTTGACGATTAGTGGCTTTTATTCCTTCTAAAAGAACAATTTACATTTTCTGCATATTTCAGGAATGTGTTTCCAGTTCACTCAGTGGCTTCATGGCTTCCAATCAGAGAAATGTTGTTGTTGTTCAGTCAGCAGCTTGCAAGATGATTGCAATCCCTTGGAGGCCTGCTCTGAAGTTGCATTAACATGTTGCCCAACTAGTCGCATGAGCAGAATCTCAAAGAAAGGATATATATAGGCAACTCAACATAATCTACAATCTCTCCACGATGACAGACAAATCATATAAAAAGACATTACAAGGGAACAGCAATTGCTAACAGAGTTAAAGACAAAAAAAAAGCAAAAAACTAAAAAAACAAAAAATCCAACCAACTACCCAAGGATAGGCTGTACTCAGCACTTCACACACAAGCAAACAGTGACACTTCAGGTTGTTCCCAAATATATTTGCAAGCCCTTGCTCCATTTCCAAGCCATGGATGAAGAACACAAATAAGCACATGTTAGATAGTTCAAAACAAAACTTTTAGCAATCCTTCATGTTATTTGTGTTGTTTTTAAACTTTTGTTCAGCAGCATGTTTAGCCATTTTATGTGTGCCTGAAGAATTGACCAGAACAACTGAGAATCATGAGAATTACACAATCATGTCTTAGGATTCATGAGAGTACTAGTCAGATCGAAAAGAACATTTTATTGCATAAGAGACCCCCCCCCCCCCCCCCCCCAAAAAAAAATAAAAAAAAAAGTTCCCTGTGTATGTGTATGTCTGTCCGAAAGTGATAGTGATAAGAATAACAAGTAATAAACAAAGTAAAAGGAAGAAATCTGATCTGACCTTGAGTTTATGTTTCCCTTCACAGTTGCAACTGGCAAATATTCATCTCCAGTAGGAATTTTAGACCAATGAAAGTGAATTCTTCCACCACCTCCACCACCACCACCGTTGTGACTACCAAACCCACCAACACTCGAAAGGACAGAAGTATCATCAAGGGTCAACGAATGCAGAAACAGAAGAATTGTACCCCCCGAACCACCACCATGGCCTCCATTTGAGGTATTAGCAGCAGCATCATTATGACCTCCAACAACATCCTTGGCATTATCACCGTCAGCCTCAACTAAACCTTGAACAGACAAACTTGATAGTGAATGCTCCAAGGAACCCATCACTGTATTAAAAAAAAAACATCATGATCATAATAGCACCATTAGGCTAAGCAGACTAGGTAATATAAAAGGAATAGAATCTTTGGAACACCTAAAACAACATTCATGCTAAGCATCAACTTTTGCAGCAACTAGGGGAGCTTAATGACTTTAGACTGAAAATTTCAAGCATCAGCCCATGATGCAAAATAATGCAGTCTGACAAAAAATCAATTGAAGTAGTGTTCGCCTAAGCACTGTACAACTACAATTTTACCACATGGAATCTGCATATGCACTTTCTCATTTTTCGATATTTGAAAATGAACAATACAGCATAAACCAATTAATGATAATGACACATAGATACCTATGATACCACCACCAGCTGTTGAAGTTGTTATACTGTCATTACCACTGCCACTACCAAGCTCACAGGGCAAATCAGCATTTCCATATGCAACGCCGCCCTCAACAAATGTGCCATCATAGAAACCAACTCCACCTTTCCCGCCATGGCCGCCACCACCACCAAGGCCGCTGCTTGAAATATTCCCTCTACCAACCCCACCTTTGCAGCCTGCAAACAGTTGAAAAAAGCATATCAGTTTTACATTCTTTCATTGATGTAAAGTTCAATACATGCCAGCCCTACCACCAGCAAGAGCAGATGTCCATTAACCATAGGTTCGGATATTCATTTCCACTTTTCAGACAAAAAATTGTCAAAGAAACACTAACCAATGACTAATTAAACACAAGTTCAATGGATCTATGGTTTGTATAGAGGTAATTATCAATTTAAATTTAGATCAAAGAGCACAAGTCATACCCAACCCAGTTGCACTAATTGTTCCAGAAGAGTGCACAACAACACTTCTTGCCCTATGGAAGTGAACAACAGTTCCTTGTATAAGGCCTTCAACATCAATATCTTCAACACGACAAATCTGCAAAAAAGCAAGGCCACATTTAACTGCCAACATGACAATTTAGAGAATAGTAGAATAAATTCTAAATCCTAAAATAAGTTGCTTCCATTCAAAAAAAAAAAAAAGAATTTAATTATGTGCAAATATAAGCACCTGAAGGGTGAAAGATAGTGAAGAATTCACATTGCAATCTTCAGGTGGATGAATCAATTCAATGGGGCAATTTTCTATTTCACAATTCAACCTTGGGGCCCTAAAAGGAACATTAATGGAAGCAATAATCAATTAAACAACAAGACAAAATTAAAGTAAAACAAAAGGTAGAAATGCAGATTTTAACTCCAATGAAACTCACATATCATCATTAGTTGCATTTATCAAGGGACCACGTAAAATGGATCCAGGACCAACCTACAAAGAGAAACAGAACTACATAATCCATATGGAAATGGAAGAGAGCAAAGGCATAAAGAAACATGAAAAGTGAGGAACAAAATATAAAAGGGGGAAAAAGACGGGACTGGAATCATGATTTAATGACCCCAAGCATATTAATACACCTGAAAAAAGCATAACAGATGAACTATTTTACAAAATTATAGTTTACAAATTCAGTATGAGTGCAAGCATCAGTTTGGTGATATATCTATCTGGGATAAGATGACTGTATAGAATATAGATTCTAAAGCTCGTGACCATTTTTATGTGTGTTGCATTATTACATGATGATATGTACTGCATAGCTATTGCACGGACAAAAAAAATTAAAAGAAACAACAGTAAGAAATTGAAGCATCTCAGCTCATCCAGCTTACATGGATGCTGTAAAAGAGTGATAAAATTAGACGTTGTGCTTCAATCAGATCCCCAGGTCCAGATAAATTCAGCAGGCCTTGACCATGAACACCAAGATTGGCATTAGATTGTATCATGGAAGATTCCTGACATAAAAAGCATATGAGTTCTGTTAAAAAGAGAGAACTAATAAATCAATGGTAAGTAATTTACAGGTGAAGACTCGGTAGCATACCTTCAAAACAATTAAATTACTAGCTTCAAGTAATGATGTTGCAACTATTGTATCTCCACCCCCATTGATTAGCATTCTGGAGTTCCACATCAAAAGCATCTTTACGGACATTCGCAAAGCCCCAAACACCTAGAGTTAATTGGAACTATTAAAATCAGATTAATAACCCACTGTAATAGCTGAAGATCAGAGAAATATAAAGGGCAAAACAATAAATTTGAAACATAAAGAATATAAAACAAATGTTCAAATATGACATACAAGAAGTATATTTCTTGGGACCATATTATGATGATGATATCTATGGCAACTAAAAGGAAAAAATTGCTAGTTAGCAGCATGCAAAGGGGAGACACTGAAACAGGATAAGACAACTGGATGCAGGAGTTGCACAGATAGAGTACTTGAACATGAATAGTTGTGGGTACATCTTTTTCCCCTTTTTTGAGAAATATGACAGGGGCACCACCTTGGCGAACGACCATAGACCTGTTGCAGAATTTAACTTTCTTCCACATCCTTACCATGAAATACAATAAAGAAAGAAAGAAAACAGGGAATTGCAAGTCTGCTGGATACCAAATCATCAAGATGAAGACAAGCCATCTTGTCAAAGAAGTAATTCTAATAGTTAGTTTTTTAATTGCTTGCATTTATTTGCACAAATCAAGGCAATCATTTAGTCAACTGTATGAAACTTCTGAGGATTGAATTGGCGAGAAACCAAGGTTAAAAGCAAGTATGAGTGAAAAATAAAAATGGACAAACAAAGGGTACACAATATGACTGTCACATAAATTGCTGCAAGCACAACAAATAATGTTCAAATCATATTATAATATAATGTGGTGAAAATGTACATGACAAGTTGAAAAGTATAATAAGGTGTAAAACAAAATATCTACCCCATCTCTTCAGGTTTGCATTACCATGCCAACTAGCCAGCTACTTTGGGTGGCTGGGCCAGTCGTTAGTCTTTTCTATCATGAAAAGAATAGAACAGCTTTTCTAGTACATATATGAACAGGCCTAAGGGCAGACACCTTCCATTAAAGATACCCAAAGAATACATGTGCTACCAAAGCTCAAAATCTAGGTAGCAGTACTCGTACAAATATCTTACCAACACAGTTGACCAGTATTGCACGCTACCAATACATAGTATTGGTACCATCACAACAAAAGTGAGACACAAGTACCATATGCTGATACGGTGTCATACAGAGGGACATACTGGTTACAACTACAGTAAGTCAATCCATGTATGCTACATTACCACATATGGAGACAAGAAAGCAGATCTTAAAAAAGAGAAAAAATTCACCTTGACTATCGACTCACTCATTAGAAGTTCTTCAGCCATAAGCTCAAATTCTGAGAAAGGATAATGGGTCAGACCAAAGGTCAGCACACCACCAGCAAGAAGGCTAAGTTGTCCTTGGACCTGAAATTTGCAGTCAGCGAAAAGTCATTTCAGAAACAACATAGAATTAGATAAAAAGAATTGTTTGACAAAGAAATATAGTTCACTTATGGCAATATTAAAAATTCTTAATGAGAAATTTAGTTGTCATAGAAAGCATGGATTACAGGGCATATTAGACATACAAAGTCCATATGAGAACTGCAGAGACAAGCATGCAAAGATCAAAGAAACCCCCCAAGAAAATAAATTGATTGTTTCTTCCTTATGGTCTCTTCAGATTTAAGACACCTGGACTTCATCCATATTACAAAATATTTCACTTCAGATGGAATATACCCATTACTAATGGAAATAGGACACCCATTGGCAAAGTGACATCCACATACACAAGATGTAATTACTAACCTACCCAGCAGAAACCGTTGATCCACCTGCACCTTTAAGACAAAATATCTGGCTGATTGATCAATAATGGGATTTTGCCAGCTAAACTTAACATCACTTTCTTGATCAAATTCACAGTTCCACAGAACTTCCATAATATGGAAAGGATGCAATAATGAGTTTCAAGGAAAAGATTAAAACAAAATCCAGTAGTTTGTTGACATCCAATTTTCTGTTCTATAGAGGAAAGACAGCTAATGTTATCCCTTCAACAACAACAAAGCCTTAATCCTAAACTAATTGGGATCAGCTATTACTGTTCTCCCTTAAAGGGCTAAAATTTAACAAATGGAAATGTAGGACACATTGACAAAAAGCCAGATGGCTCCACATTGCAAAATAAATAGCCTTTTGAGACAGTACTAATTGGAAATATGGAAAGTTCAATTAAGCACCAATTAATCTTAAGATTAAATCTTGACATCTAATTTTTGATTCTATAAAAAGGAGAGCTAGTTAATGTTATCTTTCCCGGGGTTAAAATTTAACAAATGGAAATGTAGGAAACAATGACAAAAAGCAGATTACTCCACATTGCAAAATGAATTGTCCTCTGAGACAGTAAAATCTGATATATGGTTCATATAAAAGCATCAATTAACCTTATTGGTCAATTTAGCAGTGCCCTAGACAACATGTTAGCACACCTGGTGACATTGTTAAGCTACAAAAACAATGAAAAGGACAGCATGGTCCAATTTAGCAGGCAAAGAAGGGAAAAGAATAAAAAAGACACTACACATCATTCTTCAAAAGCAAGTCAAGTAGATGTAAAAATAATAGAATTGGAATTAATGTTTCCATTTTTTTGTACTTTGTACTAATAACATCTTGAATACAATACATTCCATCGTCACATCCGAAGTTGATACATGCATTTGCTGCCATAGAAACAGCGATAATAATAAATTGCACTGAACACTGCAAAAATCATGAACCTCCAGTTCAATAGAAACAGAAGAAGAACAAAAATATAAACCTAGAAACATTAAATAGTCCCAGATCCATATTCCATCTCACCTCAAAAATTTAATGTTCGTATTATCTTCACCAATCTTTACTTTCAACCATGCTTCCCTATACTTCTGGTTACAATTAACCTGAAAACCATCTACCAAGGTATAGGGCAACCTTATTGTTTTGTAAACAGGGAAGGAAACACAATATCCTTTATCAATCCTCAAGTATTTCCACAGTTTATATTTCAGATTTTGTTAACCCAAAATTATGATCATACTTGATAAAACTTAAATTTGGTCCTAGGAGACAATAAATGCACCAATATGAACAATAGACAAACTCAAACAAAGAACTTAGCAAATGATAAATATGCAAAAGAATATACTACTCAAAAATTATAAATATAAAGCATGCTAAATTATTATCCTAGGATGTGCACTAGTAATTGGAAAGGAGAAAAAGAAGAAGAGGGGGGGGGGGGGGAGGGGGGGGGGCTGGCATTGTTTGGTATCCAATTACCACTTACCACAGCTACCAAAAGGATGGAAAGAATAGATTTTCAATTTATGTAGCCCATTAATCTACAAGGATACTGTGGGGAAGGAGGCAATGCATTGTGAAATGATTTGTAATATGAATGAAATTGTAAGATCTCTAGGATTTTGCTGAGGTTTTCTGTGCTGTGTTTTTCATGAAATGTTTTGTGATGAGTTCTTTATGAAATGTTAGATCATTATGAAATGAGTATGGGAGCCAATTAGCCTGAATCCACTCCTCGAGATCCCCTTTAGACATGACAATATGGGCTTAAAGTGAGACCCAAAATAATGGTTTTAACTCCCATGGAGAGAGAAACTTGTTCATATGAATTGTGCATTCCCTGAGAGCCCCCTTAGACATGACAATATGGGCTTAAAGTGAGACCCAAAAATATGGTTTTAACTCCCATAGAGAGAGATTCCATATGAAAAAGAAAAAATAAACTTGTTCATGTGAATTGTGCAGGAGATGCACAATTCAGAATAGAATCAGGTTGCTCAGCTTTAACAAAAACTGAACAAGTTCCGGGCTAAGTGCTTCCGTTATTCATATGAACAAGTAATAAACAAAGATATGTTGATAGCCAGAATCTGATCTCGACAAAAACCAACACAAATTGCAAAACATCATGAGCATCCTACTGTACTAGCACCAAACTTCAGCCTAAATAGGAATCAAGTTTCATAGTTATAAGTTAAGTAAGTGCTTCAACAGGAAAAGTACAAAAAGAAGGCATACATCAAGCATAATGATCATACTCAAAACATCATGCAATTATTAATGACTCAACATGATGCAATATGTAATATGCAAGAACCAGAAACTAACCTGTACACGGCTCCACAGTAAAGGAACAACAACTTTGGCACAATTTTTAACAATAACATTTGTCCAAAGTGGCTGATTAGGAAATTCTAAAAGAAGCGTATCAGTTTCTGTCGAGAAGTTGTGGTTGTTAACAATTAGGCTTTTAGGGACTGCATCATAAAAAGTCCCTGCAGCACCAGAGTTCTCCGGACAGCCATAACTCCTTCCACCTGAAGATAAGACAGCATTATACAGCATCTGAAGATTCATAAATTTCACATACATGTAGAATGACATACAGGGATAACAAATAATTCAAAAATCATACATGCAAAGAACAAGAACCATTGAAGCATGTTCCACAAAACATAAACAAATTCTAAAGACAGAACACAAGCAACAAAATGAAATAGAAAGGCCGCAAGAAAAATCATATTTTTAAGTTACAAGTAGAATTTTTCCATGACATTGATGATATGAATAACTTAAATAACATAATGCTGTCTCCAAGGCAATGATATCAGCCCAGAGCACCTACCAGTAAGAACCATAGTTTAACCATAGCACAATATCATCATCATTTATGTTAAAAAAATGAGAGTTGTCAGCAGCAGAAATGTTTTCTTCCTGAGGATATGAACTGAAAATAATCACAATCATTCAACCATTGTTTCAGTGCATCAACATATCATACCATATCAACTGTCAAGGATGGCATGAAATAGCAGATAAGACTGGTCAACCAGATCAAATTTAACAGAACCTTGAGTACTTCAAGAAGTGGATGACGAGTTAAGTACAACTTGAACCAAGATGGGATAGTAATAGTTGAAATAAGGAGGGATAGTGATAGATCAAACAATACAAGTGATCCAGCTTAAGACCTTTGTCTTATTATAGTTGTAACTCTACAACAAAAGGATAAGATGTTGAAAAAATCACTGATTTATACAAGAAACATGATTAACTTCAAAGTGTGTCGTGTGGCACATGTTTGGCGTAGTCTTGCAATGATAGATCAATTGTTCAAGATAATAATTGTACAGATAAACTTCATTGACAATCACCAAACTTTGTGAATTGTGCACATAAATTTCATTAACAATCAACACCTAACTTGTGAGTTTGAATTTGTTCAACAGTGAATTATAATTCAATTCATGTCTCTTTACTTCCATTCTTAACAAAGAAGTTTTTAAATAATTAAAGGCAAAGATAACAGGTAATGACCATCAAACAAATTTACAAGGTTGATAGCTATAAAATGGTTGGATAATAGGTGAATGCATCTTCTGTTAATACATCTTGTCAAATTCTACATTATTATAGGAAGGAAAGGACTATTAGGAAAAGTTGTATGTATCGAATTTGTGGTTGTCATGGCTAAAATATAAACCTAGACCTTATCTAGTACCTTGCTTTGAGTTCAAAGTAAACACACAAGGACTGATGTCTAGCCAAGACTAAATTCTTCTAAATTGTGATAGCCATGGTCAAAATATAAGCTTAAACCTCATCAAGTTACTCACTTTGGTTGGAAATTGACCACAAGGACCACATGTTTCACAAAGAGCAAATTCTCCATAAGTTCTCTTCTGCTGCATCAATTTTGTACTAAACAAACTTATTTCCAAAATACTAGTTTTAAAGTTATGACTTTATAATAATCACCAAAATTTATTACATAAGCTAGAAAGTTGAGAACAAGGTGTTCATTCAAATTAACTACAAAAAAAAAAAAAAAATTAATCCAGGATTCAAATGCCCAAAAAGATCAAAATACAGGTTAAATCAACAAGTGTGCCAAGTGTTATATCAAATAGCTATTTTGGAGTCATCATCAACTTGGCATTGCTGATTCGTAATTCTTCTAAATCAGAATCTGTAGTTCTGGGCTTCTTATGGGTTTCAGATAAGGCAATCTCAGAATTATGAATCTCAAAATTGCTAAGATTTATGAGCATATTTTGCGAAAAAAAACTCTATTTTCCAGTTTGCAGTTGATATAATCATATGATACAATGAGCAGGTTACATGATCGACAAACTTCATTCTTTATCTTGATCCAACAGAAGATTCTCCCTCCACCAGAAACATGCATGCTTCTCCTTAGCTTCTTAATATAAAATGAGCTCAATGACTGTATGAAAATTTAATTGAAACTTCCTTAAGATGTGCCTTATGGAAATCATATCCACAGGTAAATTACGAAGTATCATACAAAGCATTCACAAATAAGACATACAGGTAATCAGCATTTTGAATGGGTTCCCACTGTGAAAACGACTGAAAATGTGCTTTATTTGGAGCGTAATCACAGGCATTTTTTTTTTTTTTTTGTCCTTCAACACAGCAATTTTTACTTGAACCTAGGAGCACCATATATTTGAAACAACATTTCAAGTAAGGATTTGCTACAGAAAGCATGACCACAAGAGAACATAAATACAGAAGCTATCGTTTGATATTGAGAACATATATAAAATGCAATGCATACAATAATTTGGACGAGTGGCAGCTATCTGAAAGTCATGGTTGATGGCAAATAAAAAACTATCTTAAATAGCACCAAGATCACGGACGTAAAATTGAAAGTAAAATTGAAAATGAGTAAACTGACCATGAACAAGAACTTCTGGGTCATCATGCCTGCTGAAAATATCAATGGAAACTCGCCCCCCTCCTCCCCCAGCTAAGCCACTGCCACCTGAAGCACTTATCTTGCCACTGCCCTTCCTGCTTGTCAAAAGAGAACAAGATAAAATTGAAGAATTTTATTTATCGATTGAAATTTGTATTTGGCAATAGCACCTAGTAGAACTTGATGGTAAAACATATTGCTTAGCATGATAAACAACAGTTACAAGTTCAAATATGTGAACATGAAATTGAAAAATATGCAAACTGATGCAACAATGAGAGCAGTAGCCACTGACTTCGATTGTTAAAAAGGAGGCATAGTCTATTAACAGCATCCTTCTCTTGCTTACAGTCACAATTACCATCTTTATCCAACATATGGCAACAGGTGGAACTACCAAGCTAATCAAGTCCCACAAGTTCCATTAAGCTTTAGCCATTTCTTTATTGGATGCAACAGCTATCTGACTGTTATATAGAAAAGAAATCTTGCTAGCTAGGATTGTGTCAGCAACATATTAAAACAGAAAGTACAACAGTTTCATCCAATAAAAACCTGATTCTTTCTAAGTAATACCATGCTTCTGAATATGTTCAACTCTTTCAAAGTCTTTGAATTAAAAAAGTGGCATGGGGATTGCTGGCATCAGATTCCTGTTGAGGGACCTGAATACCAATTGGGTTGATAAGATAGATGACAAATGGGGAAGTAAAGTAGACCCCAAATCAGCCCGACCTTGCGAAGGGCATTCAATGTCTTGACTAATGATCCAGCAACAACAGAAGAAGAATGTGAGGGATGCCAGGGACTGTCTGTCTAAGGCCCTCTAATGCTCAAGTTAGTAAGAGAAAAAACAAGGAGGCCAGGAGCAGACCTTGTAGCTATCCTACTCCAAGAGGAGAGAGGATGTGTGGGTGGCAAGCATAGTGCCAAGGAGAGTAGGAGACAAGGTAAAGAGGACCTGGAAACTGGAGAGAGGGAAAAGCCTCTTTTTCAAATGGAGTTCCTTTTTATAGGTGGGCTCAGGTTCCGGTGCCCAAAGCTGCCCTAATGACAATGGCATGTGCGGTTCCTCTTGTAAAGTCAGCAACGAGACTGCTCCACCTATTGCAGACCATGCACCTGCGCAAGTACATGCGTGGAGTGCTGCTGGTTTGGCAAGAAGGATGGTTATGTGTTATACTGGCCAGCCCCCCTAACATCATGTTGTAGGTGGCAGTGACCAATATTATTAAAAATGCTAGATGCACTTAACCGCAAAGGAGCTCTTTGAGCCTAAGCAGAAGATACAAAGCACAGGCGTACACCTGAGCAACGTGACGCACACATTTTTTATTTATATAAGTAAAATTTATAACAAAAAAAAAAAAAAAAGCTAAAAAATCATAATAATAATAATATATTTAGTCTATTAGCTCAATAAAAAAAAAAGTCTCCTCTTCCCCGTTGAAATCTGAAGTTCCTTAATATCTTCCCTTCTCTACTTTAAATTATAGCATAATTTTTGGCGTTCTATCTCTTTATTTTTTAATTTTTAGCTTTTTTTAAAGGGTAGCAAAAATAACTATGTATAAAATGATTCATCGTAAAGTCAACACAGTAATAAATATGATAATCTTAAAAAAATATTACAATATAAGTTATTTAAAAGGCATACTTTTTTTACATTTCAAATCAAATTAAAAGCATGCATCTTTTTCATCTCATGTATGCTTAGATGAAGATGCGTCGCCTAGGATATAAAATGCATCTCACCCTTAGCGCCTAGCATCTTGTGCCTTAAGCGTACTTTAGGGTATAAGAAGCACCTTACACTTAGCGTTTTGTGCCTTATGCCTTGAGCATGCCTTTGACAACACTAGCGGTTACGTGGCCTAAAGACAATGCGCTTATTATGACAAAGGCTAGCTTGGCACCAGCTCAATTCAACTCTATCTCATGCCCTCGACTCCTAATGACGAGGAAGTATGCTCGAACAAGGAAGTCAATACGAGTGAGAATCGGATTTGCCTAGGATGAAGTAATCATTTCAAAGTAGACTTCTAAGCCTTCTTTAACGCACTAAGCCTTGGGCTTATGAGCTTTTTAAAAAGAATTCAACAGAGGCCCTTTATGAGCTCTCTTTCCTATTGTGAGAAAGAGTTCTTTTGAGCCACTAGTCCTACTCCATGCTTCACTTTAGGCTAGCCTAGGAGCACTTGTCGAGCCTAAGGAGCGGCTACCAAGGTCTTCAAGTGGGATACCAAGGAGGAGCTCTCTTGAGATCTAGCAACCATAATGCGGCCGCATTGAATATAGGGGCCACATGTTTCCTTCTAAGCCCTTCTGAGCTCAAGCCATGTGTTGCCTTCTAGGCACTTCATGTGGAGGGGTTGTCTCCAGCCCCATTGGGGGTTATTCCTTCTTTTGCAACCTCTGCTCCATCACTTCGGCAGTAAGGTTCCCCCCTTTAGGGAGCCTGTAGGTTCCCACAAATCTCAATCAAGCCTTTCCCATCCATAAGTCAAGCATACCCTCATCTTTTAGTGAGCACAATCTTGGCCCGAGTTGACCAGCAACCTGTTCTTTATTCGAGCACTTTAGATATTAGGCCGGTTTTATAGATGACTCTATCAGATATTATATGACATGAAAATCCAGAATCTATGGCAACAAAGGTTGTCCAAGCATAGAAATCTATTGCCCTTTTCACAAGTCACTAGAGTCAAGAATGATGGTATTGGTGTCCAAAATCTTGGTTAATATGATCAAGGAACAAGGTGAGGTTTGGAGGGGAGAGGGTTGTAACATTGGACTCCTGCACTAGCATCATGTTACAAAAAATAAGTAAAAGAGGGTATCCATCAGTCTAAGTCAACCCCCCCCCCCACCTCTGAAGAAAAAAAAAAGACTGGACTGATTCTTCCTCCATTCCCCTTCTTGATTTCTTGTACCTAAAATTTTAGGGCTTCTAATATGTAATAAAGGCTAGGAGGCCTTGAGAAAATTTAAACAATATCTACCTGTAGCGCCAGCCTACTATTTTTTTTTCCAAAAATCTTCTACTTCACATTCCCAACATAATGGCAGTGTCATGAATGGCAAAAAAATAATGCTAACCCAAAAGATGTGAGCAATTTGAAAAATCTGGCCTAGAAATAAATTCTTATGATGAGGGATGATTGTTATAGACACTGTGAAGGATGGCAGACAACAACTGGAATTGACCAAGTACAAAATAATAACCCAACTTCTTGGTTTAGTTTTAAAGAAAATGTCATCCAAGTCCCCAAAAAATAGTTCTCTTGAATTGGCCTTTAGCAACAGTAGCTCCTTAACCTGGTATCAACTGATGAAGAAAAAAATGATTAGTTTATAAGGGATGCATATAAACAGTGCATTTTTATCATCAAGAAGGATACAATAATAGGGTATATGTAGCTTCATGGAATGAAATGAAGGCACTTCTGTAATGAAAATCCTGTGGATTATTTATTGAATTTTGCTCCTTAGGTCTCAATGCCTATGTTAAGAGGTCTCATTGCCCATGTTAAGGAGACAACAATGCAAATGAATATTCGGATAAACTAGATGGTTTGAGAAAAGGGATTTCAACTAGGGCCGATAAAAAGCATGGTTATCCATTAACTAAAAGGTTAGGCTTGTTATTTTGATAATTATAAGTTATTAACCACACCAAAGCTCCTTGCCCAGGTATGAATTATTTTTAGGCAGTTTTAATCTAGTTCTTTAAAATGTACAAAATTGCGAAAAACCTAACATAATATTCAATTTGATACGCAAGAAAATACTTAACAGGCTTATTTTGATCGAAGATTTAGTGGTTGGCACAAAACAAATGCAGACAAAGGATCACAAAAACCAGCACTGGATAGATAAGCCAAGCCTTGTTCACATTGATATCAATTTTTGCACCACTAAAACAAAACCACATAATCAACAAAGTGTGAGAGTCAAAATGCAAGCCCTTTCTGTGACTTTTGCTAATTGAGGGATATCAGGTAGCTTATGTATTAGAAGCTAGTTTTAACAGCACAATAGCTTCCTGCTTTATAAAAACTTAAACTGGCCACAAAATTAGAGTATTTATCCAACGGTAAAAGATTATGGTATTCTCTCGTATATTTCCATTATATAGCATCTTTTTCTACTCACTTTTGTTATCCATTTTATTTTTACCAAGGATTATGAACAGAACAGCAGTATCAAGATGTATGACACCGTGGACTTGAAATTTGAGCCTTTCTTTAAATGTCAATAGCGAGCAAATTTCTAATATTAGAGAAAGAATATTGGATATGAAGCATTTTGTAGAGGTTAAACAACAGTAAGAAATAAATGCAACTAATCCCACATAAATTAAGTATTGCACAAATCGCTACACATCAAGGTCTTTTCGGCGATTTGAGTGAAAACATGAAATAGTAAAAAGGTACTACTTACATTTTAGAAGCTTTTATATAGATGCTTCCGCCTGAAGCTCCACCACCCTTCTGACCACCATCACCACCATCAGCACTGATAATCCCATCAACCTGAAGCAAATCGTCGACCAGCAGCCAAACACGACCACCCCCTCCTCCCCCATAATCCTCCTCCCTGCTCGTCGTGCCACCTCTGCTTCCATAGCTGTCAGGCTGGTCCAGCGAAGACCAAGAATAGGCATCCCCACCCCAGGAGTCCTCCTGGGTCTGCCCCTCCTTGACCACACAGCTCGCCCCCCTTCCCCCATGCCCCCCACCGTCGCCATTAGTCCCGGAAGGTCTCCCACTGGTCTGCGGTGGCGCGGCTCCAGCCAACGCCGTGGTGTTCAGCACCGCCTTCTCAGGAATGGTCATGTTGGCAGCCGCCAATTTCACGGTCCCCGCGACGATTCCGGAGTTCATCCCAAGCTGGATGCCGCCGGAGAGATTCCCGACGATCGAGCACCCGGCGACCGGACAGCTGAGAACAACGTCGGCGAGGAGAACGAGACTGCCGTTACCCGTCATGTAGATATCCTCGGAGAGCTGCACGCTGGAGCGGAGCTCGCACACTGTGTCAAAGTCCCCGGAGCCACCGAGGTCGGCCTCACAAGAACACGACGGCGGCACCGGGGACGCCGGCGGGGGAGGCGACGGCGGGGAGTAGTCGTGCCAGGAGAAGGACTCGTAGCTCATGATCGAGAACTCCCCTCCCCGATCCAGCCCCTCCTCCTCGGCAGCAGATGCCAGCCAAGAACTAGGGTTCGGGTCGGCGATTCCCCGGACCAAAAGAACGAATCCGAGGAGGAAAAGGGGAAGAAAGGGAGCAGAGGCCATTGGCGGTGGGAGGAGAAACTCATCAGACCGGGAGAAACTCTAGGGGGTTCGATCCGATGAGCTTTTAGGGCACAAACTCTTTGGAGTTTTGCTAATTCGGAGGGATGTGGTAGTATTTCGGGAAGCCAACACGGTAGAGGGGCGAGGTGGCAGCGCCAGAAATCCTCCCCTGAGAGATCTTTTATTATGGTTGCGAGGAAAACAAAACAAAACAAAAAAAAAAAAAAGGAAAGGAGTGGAGGCGAAAAAGACGGTGCGGTGCCCCCTCGCTTTTTCCAGGGGATCTACCAACGTGGGGTTGTGGGGTAAGCCCACCGGGGAAGCAATATACGCATCCGATGCGCGCCTCGAGATTCGGGATCAGGAAATCAAGAACCGGAAATGGATTAGGTGTTGTGAATCGAGGGCGATGGACGGCTGTCCTAACAGCACGGTGTTTCCGGATGGGGTGCCGGTGGTGACGTGTACTCTCACGCCCAGCGTTTTAAAGATGCCGCCTGGTAACGCTGCCCGTTGCTTCTCTCTTTCTTTCTCGTTAAGAAATACGGGTCGGTTGGGGCTACGTGAAGTCCTGTCACAAATCGCAAGATTTTCTTTCATTTTTATGCGTTGAGACAAGGATTATTAATCATAAGTGCAGTGATTAGCTTTGGAATCCCGTGCGTTAAAATGCGTTTGGAGAGAAATTAGCCACGATATCAATGAATTGATGCCGGATGGCTTTGAATACGATTTAATTCTTGAGTTATTATAATTAATAATGATCAATCTAATTGAGATTCATGCACCAAAGCCCTTGCAAAGGCATGAAAATGCATAAAGCCGTCGTCAAAAGGCCTTTAATTTAGACTTTAAGCTCGTTGTGACCAAGAGCCCGGTCAGACAACTTTTGCTATTAACTTGTATATCCTGATAGAAATAATACTGACTTTCATGCGGTGATGGATGCATGTAGAAAATACAGTGATGATGTTGCTTATCTTTGCATTGCAAGCCTTTTGAATATTTCACTTTATATTAATTTGTTGTCATCTGATTCATGTATCAATGCATGTCATAGGAGATGGCATTAACATGCCCACTTTCTTAATTTATCTTCCTTAGGTAGTGTTTGAAATAGGGGGTAAGAGGGAATATTTCCCTGGATACTCCCTCTTATTCCCAAAGGTAGCGTTTGGATGTCAAAAAGTTATTCCAAGAATAGGAATATGAATTCCTCAGGAATAGCTTATTCCACTTGTTATTCTAGATTTCTGTTTGGATGACATGGGAATAGCAGGTATTCCACTTGGAATAAATGAAGAATATTTTTAAAATTCAAAAATACCCCTTGAATAAAATGGTTTAGCCGTTTAAGTTTTAATGTCATTATTCGAATAAATTATTTTTAATTAGTACATAATTTAATAAATTTGTTTTTACTAATAAAATAAAATACGAACAAACTTATTAAATCGTTTGATAGTAATAAAATAATATAAGAACATAATTACTGCTTTATTTTAAAATCATCCATAGCTTTTAAATATTGTTTAAGTATGTTCTAAAAGGACACTTATGAGAGTTCTATTTTATTATAATTTTTAATAAAAATATTAATCTTACAAAAAAAAATGTCTTACCCTTTTGTAATCTATAGTTTAAAATTACTTATTTTGTTAAATACTGACATATTTACTTATTAAATTTTTAAATAAATCTAGAATAAATTATTTTAAACTACAATTACATTACTAATAAATGTAAAAATAGTGGCCAATATAGATACTGATCTTAGTAATTATAGTAGAGTTTGAATTTTTTTTAATAAATTAATTGTGTAGCTGGCACGGTTTTGAAGAATGATGGGGGTTTCAAGCTTAATATACAATGCGATAAATAGTACATTCGAACTATTGCCTCCGTCAAGGTTTCAATCCTGCCACTTGAAATCTTCAAGCATGCATGCAAGGAGAATTTTTAGATCTCGTAAACAATATACTTGAATTATCCAAATACCCAATAATTTCAAAGGCGGAATTAACTTCAGCCTCTTTATTTCACTTGGGAAAAAAAATATAAACATTTTCTAATAAAATCTTAGGAAATCTCGAAACCTTTTTACACTTCATTCCTTTTTTTCCCCTCATCAGCTCAGGCTCTAAAAATCTTGCATGCAAGCGAATGGAGTAGGGCATTGATGGCTCTGCTTAAGAAAAAATGGCTCGAATAAAAACGTTGCCAAACTTGCCTATCAGGAACCTATTAAAAGAAAAAAAGAAAGAGAAAAAGGAATAGAAAACACACACAAAATTAAAGGACAAGGAGGAAAAACCCAATAACCAAAAGAAATCAAATATGCTTCAGAGAATTTATGAACAATCTTATCTCCACGGCTGTGTTCTGCTTCAAATTGGGAAAATAATCAAATGTTTAACAATACAGCAGTTGTACAAGGCTTGTGTAATGAGGCACAAAGACAGGGTTAAGAAGCTGATATAATTTATACAAGTGAAATCAATAAGCTGCATTAGAGAAATCAGAGATGACAAGCGGGGAGACTGGAAAAATTCACTGAGCATCTTTAACAAGCCAATTGTCTGTCTCTGGAATGTTCTTGGTCATTGTTGGGTGTTAGTAGCAGCTGATGATGTGGATCCTCCTCCTCACTCTCCTCAGCTGATGCAGTGATCGACACCAACATGTTGTTCCGAAATGTCCTCAACGCGGTCAAAAAAAGCTAGTAGTTAGCAATCCCATCCACTTCGATATTACATAACATGAAAGCAACACATCCGCATAAAATTGGATGACATTTAATTTACGCACTGTTTGATGACTTTAATTTCTGTATTAACTTTTCTTTTTCTGATTCCAAGCTGAGATGTTTGGATACCAAAAACGTAACAAGAAAAAAACCATTGTCCCACAGTAAAACAAAGTGACATGGTCAACGAAGTCGGAATCAGCACAACCCAACATGATTTTTTGAAGATGAAGCATGCCCTAAATATCAAATTTTACCAAGTTTTTCTCCTCAGGGAAACCCAGCTGGCACAGGAAGAGTGTTAAAGTCTGACTGCGAGACTTGACACCTAACTTCGCCAGTGGAAGTTACCAGATCTTTGGAGATCTTGAAGAATATTGCACACATATTTTATAGCTATAAGACTAGAAGATCAACCTAATTGGTTGATTGAAATTCCAAACTGAAGCTACTAAACCACAACTATTGCACTAATATAATACAAACTAACCAGAGAGCATTGGTTGAGCTGGTAAATTTCCAACTGGATGCAACGTGAATACTTTCCGAAAAAGACAATTGCAGAAAGAACCTGAAACTTCGCAGAAGTTCATACTCGTTAGTACTCACAATGTTTATGGAGGCCAGCAAACATATTTCAGACAAGACACTGACCTAGTCTTGCAAGCCGATTTACCCATCCTGGAATTGGTTTTCCAGTCAAACGCATACAAACATCATCTGTGAAATGATTGGGGTAAATTTGAGAATTGAGCTAACAGAAAATATCAGCACCTACCTCTATTATATTTGCTTTGAATCCCACTCTGTCAATCCATACTGGTGGAACTTCATCCCCCCGGCCCAGCAGTGAAATCAGGACTCAACTTCCGGCTGTTGAAGCAACTGGCACGAAAGTGCGGTTACGAGGGTTATACACACCATCCACATATGGATGCACTTATTCCAGTCTGAAAGATAGGTCATCCTAAAAAAGCATTGTGAAGTTTCAGAAGATAATTGGTACGATACTTATCTTCTCCCTGTGTGAAAACTTAAGTAACTGGATCCATAGATCACAGATTAAGAAAAAGAACAATGTACAATGCAGTCATGGTGCTGAACCCAATCTGATGAACAGAGAACAAACTCATGTGCACACACCACCTCTTGGAATATACATTATCCAAGGTTTTTATGATTATGGATCAATGCAGCACCCAGTTCGTAAAGGTAGTGATATGTGTTTTAGGAAGAAATGAAAATAATAGGATTTTCAGACAAGTATGGCTGCATTTCTTATCTGAAAATAAAGTTTTGAGAAAGTTTTCGCTGTTTACAACAAGCAGACGAATGCAAGTTTTGAAAAATACAAAAAAAAAAAAATCTTAGCATTCCTTCGTATGAATATAAAAGTAGGTTGTATTTAAGAGCATAAATAGGCACATAGAACAACACATGGAAGAGAAACCGATTAAACAACAAAATGACCCAAAGATGCTGCCAGCAAATGCCCTTCACTGACATCACTATCGAAATAATATTAGTATCAAGTCACCTCAACTCTTGAATCCATCATATGCATCATGCATGCCAAATACTAATAGTAGTTCTCATTGAGATAGGACAAGCCCTTCAGACTTATGGTTATTCAATTAGCAGATTAATGTTCTTGAGAAATATTTATGACCAATTTCCTGCCATATAAATATTTAAAAATTAGGCATTGACAATTGATTTACAAACATTCATTCGGTTGCATGTGATGAGCTCATTGTTTGACCAGTTCATAGACATGCAACATGTTGTCAAAAAGAAATTAAAAAAGTATCATATCAATTATGTAAATATTGTACTAGTTAAAACATTCTCAAGAATTAAAATTTGAGAGGCCCATCATAACAAAGTTTCTATATAACAACGGCCAATGCATATAAAAGAAAATCCATTACTTGCACATTGCCTTGATTCATTGAGCATCTTTGGTAACTGTTGCTCTATTCCCATTACCGCAATTGGAATGATAAAGTATATTAAATTAGTTAATGGCCTTCAAAAATTTCAATACCATACTATGTCGTTTGATGCAAGATAATTACCTCATTTACAAACTTGATTCACAACTTCTAAATCATAAGCACTGACCTACATGCTCTGATCTAGGATGGCATTTTTTTGCATACATTTATGTTTTAACATGTTTAAATCATGTCTGTCAATCCACAAATTTCTAGATTAGAGAATGATAGGTTCTTCTATAGAACCTTTATTCTGTTTGTTTATATTATCATTTTGATCTAGCATGTGCTACTAAATCAGTGTGCAAGATGTCCATGGTCATTTCGAAGACTGCTCCTACAAGATAAGGAATACTTTTAAACCTTACGATCAAGTCAAATATTATGAAACAACCCATGACCCCTTAGAAACATTTCCTTTTGTCTCACTTCACACTGAAAATGCAAGACATTTTCAGAAAGCTTGACACATACATTAAAACAAATACAGCTCCAAGAGGCAGGCAGAGAAGCCACACTGGCACAGGGAAAAATAAAAGGAACAACTTGGTGGCTTTAATTATGAATTGGGAGGAATAAATTTATCGCATCTTTAAACCATTCAGTCCATCTCTATATCATGCCTTGTTTTTATGATTGTAGGCATAAACCCTAACATATATATCTGACCTGTTTTTAACTTCAAGACTACGCATTGGAAGATAATTATTTGGAATAACTGCTTCTGGAGGTCTCCATCTTCCTGTCCTGGATGTGAACAGATAACAGTACAAGCTTATGGGAATGAGGCTCACGTATTCAACCATAGCACAAGTAGCATAGACCAATCTTTAAATTTGACTCTCTGCCAAAACAACTACAACAAGATCAGTTTGATTTAGGCTGTTAGCTTTACAACTAGCTGAATCTACAACACAAAAAGCATAATGTCAGAGCAACATTACAAGAGATATTCCAATATCAGAGAGTGCAACTACTTTGCAACTACCTGCAATTTCGTTAGAATGTTGATACCATAAAGAGTGCCCGAGATATTCAACTGCTGCAGCCACAATTCTTGAAAGCAATTTGTTATAATACAAAGATATAGGCAATACTCGATTCGGATCTCAGCATGGAATTGCTGATAGAACACAATGCTGGTAATATACAGGGAAACCAATCGTATCTAGAATGAAAGGAATGAGTGCTCACCTCCATTGTTAGCAAATACAAACTCAATTTCATCCCACGTAATCATTAATTTTCATCAAAATCCTGAACTCAGACCATTGGAAATAGCTATCATCAGATGACTATAAAAATAGCCAATATTCCAAATTAATCATCCATAACAGGCAGCTTTCAAACCACAGGCAATTTAGGACATAAAATATATTAGAAAATCATTATAATGACAGCTCAGGGTATGCTGCCCTATTGTCCAACTAAAAATCAGAAAATATCATCTGTGATGGAATAGTGGAACGAGTTCATCATGAAAGCAGTTCCTGAAAAATTTGAAGACCATTTTTGAAGAGATAGATAAATTAACTAAAAGGCAGCATAAATTTTAGAGATTAAATTTTCTATATTACGACATAGCTGCCGACTCGTTAATGAATGATTAATTCTAAATCCAATTTCATCATTGTTCAGGCTACCTACCCACATTATCCAATCTGAAGATATAGGAACATCGATAGAGTTGGCTCAGGAAGGCATTATCAACACTTATTTCCTGACGGTCACATTTTCCATGCATCCAATTCAGGAAATGCTATGTGTATGCCTAACATCATGGCCCTCACCTTTGATAGAGCACCAAGCTGTGATGCTTCACAACGGTTGCATTTATAAATGCCCTCCAAGTCATAACATCATAGCCGACACTTCAATATCATTGCCACTGCAACCACCGAGAAGAGCGCAAGGTTAAATTTCTAATGCAGCGAAATAGTAGTCATTATAGCAATGTATAATGTTACAACAAACAAGTGCAGGGCTGCCAGATATTCTCACAGCAAAACGATGATACAAATAGATGATAAGCGACGTAACATAGTAGTCATTACGAAAGCACGAAATAGTTATCAAAATACAACCTCTAAGCTAAGAGGAAGCGTTACAAGTCATGCTACAAGGATAGTAACAAGATATAGTAAACCTGAACATCTCAAAGCATTAACGATAACTTGCAACGCTGACACCAAAGCAAAAAGCCTACAAGAAAGGATACCTCCCCTTTTCCTAGCTGATATTCCGTATCAGAGGATGTTGATAATTCTGAAATGCATGAATTGCTCTTCTCTACATTTGAACTTCTTGTACAAGGCATGCTTAAACCCAGTTACCTCACGCTGACACTCAGGCCAGATCCATAGATCCCTCGTCTACGGCCCACGAAAACTACATAATAACTTGAAGAAGACATTACTGAACCTCAAGATCAAGCAGCTTGATTTGCCTGCATTACAGGGAAACCAATATGAAACTCAATTGACATAATACCCTGCCTATTAATAAGGTCAAATCAGGTAAACTACTTTCTTTTACAATAAGAGAAATATGTTCATAGAAAATGATGCAAGTTAGACTTACTTCGCGTGTTACGGGCATCCCATAGCCTGTTAGCTATGGAATTGTAGTTCATCACCTCTTCGGGATTCGTTATCCCCTATAATAAGATAAGGATCAACATCATCCTCATCTCGATCAACAGGCATGGGTTCAATTGACATATTGAAGTATTTGTCATTTCTTGGTTGTGTCGAATGAAGTTATGAATGATGCAGCAAGCCATAACAATACGTTTCTGAATCTTGAAGGGAAATGGGATAGGACCTCTAAGAATCTTATATCGCTTCTTAAGAATTCCAAAGGCCTCTCTACAATTTCTGAGCTGAGCATGTCGATGATTGTATAAGTCTCGACAATTGTTATATCATTGAGCCCTTGGATTCTTAAATGTACTTAGGTGGTACCTATTTACCCCGATATGGGGCAAGGAACTTGTCTGTATTGGCATATCCCGAGTCAACAAGATAAATTTTCCTATAAACGAGAACAATGGCTTGACGTCATCCACTTAAAACTTCAATAAAGGTAATTGGTCACATGCTTTATGAATTTATTAAATACCTTCTGGTACGACGAAGCCACCTGACTCAACACACCAACGTAGGACTCTCATGTCGGCTGCGGATCCCTCCAACCAGTACAAACAAAAGGAAGGAGTGATCAAATGAAACTGCCATGACATTTTGAGAAATTGTGCCCTTTCGATTACGAAAGCGTGGTTGTTCTTTTCTTGACTAAAGCAGGTATATGCGTACCATCGATGGCCCAAGAGCATGCTGTGATCAATAAAACTATATCAAGGACGCGGTTGTAATACAATCATAAATGAAAGACTTGCATCTATTCGTGTCCATACGTACCATGAAGAAAGGATTGAAATGATTGTTCTCATGGATCCATGGATGCACAGGTATCCTACCGGGTTGAGCGATAAAATCTTGCTTAAGTGAACAAATTGCTTTGAGTATAGTGTTAAAGTGTCTGGATATTGTCTCTCCGGAGTGCTGAAAAGTTTCAGCCAACACTCTATTGGTCACACCATGACCTATGCCGTAAAGGAAATCGCAAGCTGCTCCTTTACCGTAACAATGCGGGTGCTACTAACCAACCCACGCAAAAGAAGCAATTCTTCTAGCTTGAAGAACATAGTGTTTGTCATCCTAAAGTGGTCATAACCTCTATCTGATGTCCACTCAAAATATCTTGTATGAGTTCATGACCCGAGAATGGTCGCGTTCGGCATGGCCTCTTTGAAATAACGTTATAATTTGATAAATCAATGATGCCATTACTTATCAGCATAGTTACGACATCCTACCAATAGTTGTCCTCATCTATTAAAAATGCCACAAGATCATGGAAGGTATCCATCTATTACAAAAAGAGAGTAGTTCATGAGACAACCATATGCATATCTAAAATTTGAAAAAATATTAAAAGCCATAGACTATACTAACATGCATAAATATATCTAGCAAACATGTCCGTATTTACAACAACATATCAGCATTCATCTAACTTAAAATAAAACTCTAATTGAAGGTCTGACATATGTAGAGACAACTATAGCGAGATATATAATTCCATATCTACTTCAATATTGGTATATGTTACGGCCACCGATGAAAATAACCAAATTCACTTTGCTGAGTCGAAGATGCAGATGTGGTACAGAGAGTTTCTTCAGCACTGCCAATTGGAGAATGGGTCTGACCATGGGAGATGCTATCGTCACTGCTTGGTCTGAATAGTGGCTGCATGAATGGACTATGTCCACCTGGAGAGGCAGCATGCATGGGAGGAGGCAAAAAACAGGTGGGCCACCCTGATGGACACCATGCATTGGAGGCATAAAGATATTAGGCACAGGAGCATAACTTCCAGATGGGGCTGCCACTGAAGGTGGTACACGGTAGAAATCAGCCATTTGTCTTTTAAGCCAAGCTTCAAGTAGTGGACCTTCATAATGCATTAGGAACCACCTATTAATCTCAATTTTAAACTGTCCCCTACAGCAAGAATACATTCAGGTGTAATCCCAGGGAGACTCTCTAACTTCTGCATGCATTCGTCAATAGAGTACACTGTGGTCGAGCAAGCCTGAGCAACTCATTAGCAATTTCCAATCTTCTTTTACCTTGATCCACCATTTCTACTAAGACAACAGCTGCATCAGTTGTGGACCTAATCTTACGTGTTGTAGTAGTTATGAAGGATGACCTTTTCCTCTTTCCACTACTAGTTGACAAACCTCCTTCTGCAGAACAGTCTGTGGGTAAGGTCGAGGCAAAAGTAGTTGGGCTCGATGGGGATACACCATGAATCGGTGATCGAAGGGACTAGCTAATAAACATGACAGTCTGCCACATCTTTGTGATAGTTGCCCAAATTCTATGTCCTCCAGGTTGATCCATCCATCTCGTCGTCCTATGTATCATTGTCGGATACGCCCTTCGGAATAGCAGATGTATCCCTCCATCTACCGGTAGATGTTCTTGAAAAAAGAATATCTTGTCGTCGTAAGCAGGAAATGGCTTACCCTTAATCCGAGCATAGTCCTTGTTAACCTGAAGTATAATTTGATAAATTTATTATTGTAATGTTATCAATAGCATTCGAACTATGATTCGTCAACAAAAACCATCCACTCACCGAGATGACCTCCTCCCACATATGCTCATCGCCACACATGGGAAAGATTTAGTGCAGGATCCCATCCCCAACCAGATCGATTAGCTAGGTTATAGTACAAGTTGAAGGTCTTCTTCAAAACCTTCAAATGATTTTTCAGGTTTCTAAAACTAAAGGACAGGTTAGTCCTTTCATTGAACAAATTTGTCATCTTCCTCAAGTATCCTGGGAGAAGGTATCGTTGTGACAGTTACCTTCATCATTCTCTTGCCTCATCAAGCCTAACATGATCATATCAAGAGCATTTGTCCAATTAGGTGCTCTTGGACGACTTGATCCTTCTCTTGCTTGTGTTGATTCACTGGCTTTTTTTGATTTAGGCATGGTTAATCTACAGGGCCAGAGTGGATGGTCATTTGACAGTATGGCTCACAACAGAATAAGTAGACATGGCACACATTAATGTTATATGAATCAACATGCAGTAATTTTCATAGATTTCATTTATTAAAGAGTTAAACATTAAGATATGATACATGAACAACATGACAAGATTTAGAATGAAGTGTAGCAATTAAATTTAAATTTATGTTTACTTATCAAAGAAATTAACGCTTGCACGATGAAAGTATTAATAAAGAAGTCATAATCCTTATTTTGTCATGGCATTATTAGTAATGGCATAAAACATAGAGATTTATATAATCTGTATGCCTTCATGTTAGAGGGACCACTTAAATGAGAGTAAACTATTTCAGAACCTGCATGAGTACAGGGTCCCCACTCATATGGATATACAAATTAATCAATATGCGCATATTGAAGTATGTATGCATGCTCAATAGTTGTGAATAAAAATTAAAAAAATAGATATTATCACACATAATTTTTGTTTTTTGAACCAACTGCATGTCATATACTTTGTCAAGGCAACTTAAGCATCAACACATATATGCATGTCATATACTTTTTCACATTTTATAAGAAAATAAATAAGCAATCATATATTTGGAGCATCTGAACCTATTAATCCTCAATAGAACAAAAGTTTCAATTTTCTATATATTACATCTCGATTTTTTTAAAAAGCCCTATCAGAAATTAACTAGAAGCTCCAGGTTGCAAATGAAAAGCGCTTCCACCAAATAATATTAGAAGAGCACACATGTATTAGCAAGGAAATCAGGATAATAGAGATTAACAACAGAAACCAAAAGAAGAGGCAACGCTTACTTCAACTGTCAGAGGAAGAGCTACAGAAAGATCGAAGCCGGACCATAGATATCAGTCTCGGAACAGTCCGGAGGCTTCTAAAAAGATTCAAAGGAAGAAGATCAGAGTCAAAGAGCAGACAACAATTCTAGTTACCTTGATTACCTCTGATACCCTTTTATGGAGGAGGAAGATGGAGGTCGTAGCCTGTCTTCGACATACACAATAGGAGAAACAAAGTCTAATAATCGAATGACAAAAACGATGTGTGGAAACAAGCACAACTTCTTTCAAAAACTACTGAATCTGTGAACAGACTAAAGAAATCAAGAGAGAAACTTGGATGATTTAAGAGAGAAATCGGGAAAACAGACAAATCAATAATCGGACAAAAGGTTAGGGACTTACCTATGACCCGCAATCTTTGAATCTTCAACGGTAATGCCCGGAACAGAGAAATTTCCTCTTCCTTGAAAAGATGGCATGAAATCGGGAGTAAATACCTCTATCGATGCTCCTACAACCCTCAATCTCCATTGCCAAGTACTCGATCGATAGCAGAGATAACCAATCCCAGAAATCACCGATGATAGGCAGCCTCGGAGACCCGCAGAAGAGTAAACATGAAACCCTACCTTCGATGCTAGGTTTTCGGCGAGGAGAGGAGCAGAGGAATGAAACCCTCGGGCAGAAGAAGGTAGGTGAGAAATGCCAAGTAGTGAATGCCCTTTTTATTAAAATTCCACTCATAGCCCGGGGATAGGTTCGACCGATCGCTTTCCTATTCCATGGGGTCCCTAGGAATAGGAAATGGGGAATACCAAAGCTGCCCGGAATAAAAGCAGAGATGGGGCCCATTGGAATAAATGCCGCTGTTTGGGGGAATAAACAGGTATAAGACCCTATTCCAGTCGGGAATAGGGTATCCAAACAGAGCCAAAAGTCATAACTATAAGAGATAGCTGGGAATAAAGTTAACCAAAGGGATAATTCATGGTTAACCATGGTTAACTATGGGATATCCCCTCAATTTATTCCCTAGAAAATGCAGGAATAGCTGATTATCCCTCCAAATAAGAGTAAAAAAAGTTATCCTATGAATTTATCTTTTTTGCATTTGATATAATCAATGGGATAGCCAAGGGATATCCCTAGGGATAGCCAGGGGATAAACTCTATCCCGTACACTTATCCATGGATAATATTTTTTCTATCAAACACTACCTTAAGGTAGTGTTTGAAATAGGGAATAAGAAGGGATATCCCCTGGATATTCCTTCTGATTCCCAAAAGTCATAACTATAAGGTAGTGTTTGAAATAGGGGGTAAGAGGGGATATCTATGGGATATCCCCTTTTATTCCCAAAAGCTATAACTATAAGGGATAGCGGGAATAAAGTTAACCAAAGGGATAATCCATGGTTAACCATGGGATATCCCCTCAATTTATTCCCTAGAAAATGCAGGAATAACTGGTTATCCCTCCAAATAAGAGTAAAAAAAAGTTATCCTATGCATTTACCTTTTTGCATTTGATATGATCAATGGAATAGCCAAGGAATATCCTTAGGGATAGTCAGGGGACAAACTCTATCACATACACTTATCCATGGATAATATTTTTTCTATCAAACACTACCTAAGGAATAGATGGGAATAAAGTTAACCAAAGGGATAATTCATGATTAACCATGGTTTATCCCCTCAATTTATTCCCTAAAAAATGCAGGAATAGCTGGTTATCCCTTCAAATAATAGTAAAAAAATGTTATCCGATGGATTTACCTTTTTTGCATTTGATATGATCAATGGGATAGCCAAGGGATATCCCTAGGGATAGTCAAGGAATAAACTCTATCCTATACACTTATCCATGGATAATATTTTTTCTATCAAACACTACCTAAGGTATCATATTCCATTTTGTTTTAGCATTCTTCATGTTCATTCAAAGATGCACATCAGATTAGTCAACCAGCCCACGTTATCAAATTTGAAGCATTATACCTATTTTCTAAAGAATTTGAATTTACTTTCTTTGTACCTCTTATTCGGTGTTAAGCATTACTTGCACAAAATAAAAGATTATATTTTCAATGCAAGCTCTTTTACTTAATCATTAACTAAAAGATTATGATTATAGTTGCATAACAATAATTTCTAAAGATTTCTTTTTTATTTTTGAATCATGCTAGCTATGCAATTGTTCTTTTTTATTTTCTAATCGTCAAGAGCATTTTCTTTTTTGAATCATGATAAATGTATGTGCGTTATTTCTCATTTTCTAATCATCAAGCAAGGTTTCATGTAAGTAACAATGGATCATTAACGCATAGCACTTAACAAATTGCCATATAGGCATATAATATATATTTGTCTTGCATTAAAAAATTTACTGTAATAACTTAAGATCTTGTTCAAAAAAAATCTAATAAAAAAGTACTATCTTCATTCCCAAGTTCTATATAAATAACTAAAATCTTTCATTATGATCTAGAATTAAACACACTCTTTATTAAAATAAAACACATGTGTACAAGCATAGTAAAGTATTGATGAAAGTATAAAAAATGCCACTAATATCTTTAGCAACACTTCTATCGATTATTGAGGGAATGTCACTAAAAAATATGTATCATTGATTATTCAATGACATTCTTTATGAATGCTGGTAAATGTTATTATTGGTAGCATTTTTTTGGAGATTTAGTAGCATTGCTTAGATGTTGCAAATGTTCAATAAAAAATGCTACTCAAAAGGAAAGAAAATTTAACAATAGAACAAAGAGACTAAGAAAGAAAGTATTGGAATATGTTCTCTCTTATTTCATCTTTACTTATTTCATCCGTATTTATAGGCAAATGGTAAAAGATGTTACGGGTAATACTAATAGACATAACCTGACATCATCTTTATAACTTGACATAACCTTCTCTTAAAATACCAATGGACATCCATTTTATTAGCAATATTATAACACTCTCCATTTATTTGATCATGGAAAGTACATCATTCATATTTTTTATTGACAGGGGATACTGCTCATTAAAAACCTTGCCAAGAAAACCCAATGGAACAAAACCATAGCTAAAGAAAAAGAGTACAGTATTTTGCTCTTCTTTTGACTGCATCTCTTGATATACTTTCCTTAAAATTATCATTTGAGATCCTTGAGTCGTGTAGTCCAATTTTTTAAACTAACTCTTCTAATCTCTTTGTAAATATTGCTTTCGTAAATAAATCAGCGAGATTATCGCTAGATCGAACTTGTTGAATATTAATAGCACCATTCTTCTGAAGGTAATGAGTAAAAAAGAACTTTGAAAATATATGTTTTGTTCTGTCACCCTTGATATGCTCTCCTTTCAGTTAAGCTATGCAGGCTGTATTATCCTCATACAAAATAATTGGTACCTCCTTTTAAGAGAATAATTCATATGTCTTCTAAATGTATTGGATTACCGATCTAAGCCATACACATTCTTGACTTGCTTCATGAATTGCCAAAATTTTGGCATGGTTAGATGATGTAGCCATAATTGTTTGCTTTGTAGAACGCAATGAAATAACAGTGCCACCATATGTAAATACATAACCCATTTGTGATCGATCATTATGAGGATCAGACAAATATCCTGCATCTGCAAAACTTATCAAATCGGATTTGGATAAATTTGAATAATACAAACCCATATCCATTGTACCTCTGAGGTATCGTAATATGCGCTTAACACCTGTCCAATGCCTTCTTGTAGGCGAAGAACTATATCTTTCTAAGAAGTTTACTAAAAAAGATATATCAGATCGAGTATGAGTCGCAAGATACATTAATGCACCTATTGTGCTAAGATATGATACTTCAGGACCAAGTAGTTCTTCGTCATCTTTCTTAGGTCGAAAAGGATTGGTACACAAAAATCCCATTCTTAAGATGCTCGAGCTGCAAGCCAAAGCAAAATTTTGTTCTTCCAAGATCTTTCATTTCAAATTCTATTTTAAGCAATCTGCTGCCCTTTGAAGCTCTTCAGGAGTTTCAATCATGTTCAAATCATCAACATATACTGTAATGATCACAAATTGTGATCCAGATCTCTTTATAAAGACACAAGGACATATGGGATCATTGTTATAGCCTTATTTCAATAGGTAATCAAATAATTGTACCACATATGCCCTACTTGTTTTAACCCATAGAGAGACTTCTGCAACTTTATCGAATAAAGTTCTCTCGAATTAGAGTTAGACTTTTAGGAAATTATAATCCTTCTGGGATTTTCATATAGATATCATTGTCAAGTGAGCCATATAGATAGACTGTCACTACATTCATAAGATGCAATTCAAGTTTTTCATGCACTACCAAACTAATCAAATACTGAAAAGTTATTGCATCCACCACAGGAGAATACGTCTCTTCATAATCAATACTGGGTCTTTGTGAGAATCCTTGGGCAACTAGTCATACTTTATACCTCACAATTTTATTATCCTTATTCAGATTTAGCACGAATATCCATTTATATCCTACAGGTTTTACACCAGCAGGTGTTTGGACAACCGGTCCAAAAACTTTACGTTTCGCTAGTGATTTTAATTCAGAATTGATTGCATCCTTCTATTTTGGCCAATCTTGTCGATGTCTATATTCTGCCATAGACATTGGTTCATAATTCTTATTTTTATTTTTAATATTTTGCGCAACATAATATGCAAACTTATCGCCAATGATCATCTTATATCAGTTCCATCTTTCCTCAGTCATAACATAATTGATAGAGATCTTTTTATTTTCTTTGATTTTAGGTACCTTATTCTTAGACTCATCTGGAGTCTCAATTACTTCTGTTATTGTTGACCTAATTATTGATTTTGATGATTAACAAAAGATATGAGTATATTCATTCATGTTTCTGATAAATTTAAGAAGTGTTTTAGGCATTGAGAATGTTTAATCAATCAAAAGGTATAAGGAAATAAGTTTTGAATCAAATTTTAATAGAAATTATTTAAGTTCAGAACTTAAAGTCGACACCTCAACTGTCCGGAGCTGACCCCATGGCGTATCAGAACTTTTCTAGAATTTCGGTACGGTTCGGAGTCAACACCTAGAGTTTCAGAGCCGACTCCAACCTGAGATACAGAAAAGTGGTTTCTGCGTCAGTTTTCGGAGCCGACACCTGAAGTTCGGGAGCCGACACCTGAAAGTTACGGAGCCGACACCTGAGTTTTTGAGCTGACTCTAACCTGAGTACAGAGAGCATATTTTTGGACATAGTTAGAGTCGATACCTTTGAAATCTGGAGCTGACACTTAACTTTTTCAGAGCTGACTCCTCAACAAACTTCTTATTACTATTTTTGGACACCCCGACTTGGAGCCAACACATGAAAAGTTGGAGCCAACTCCAACCTGTCAGGAACGGATTTTCAAATGTCAGAATGGACTCCAATGGTAATATTTTTTCCACATAATCTCTAACGGCTATTTTTCTTTATGTGTAGAAGCAATCCAACTACTCTATAACGGCTATATTTCTCACCTAAACTTGGATTAAGAGATCTATAAAAAGGGAGAACCGTCTGTTTGAAAAGAAGACCGAAAAATCGAGAAAAATACTTAGTGAAAAAGAGAGAAATCAAAGAGGAAAGACTCAGAGCTCAAATCCATCAATCCTAGAGAGTCAAAAGAGAAATCCAAAGCATTCAAAGTTCAGAATCAAAGGATTTCCCAAGTGAAAAGGAAGAAAGCAAAAGCCATGTTTTTCCCCAACTTCTCAACTGCGATTGCTATGAAGAATCTGAGCTGAGGCCTGATTCAATCTTTCAAAGGAGAAGAAGAAAAGAAGAAAAGAAGAAAAGCTCAAATCAAAATTGCTTCAAACAAGCTTTTTGTATCTTTATTTATTTAATTGCATATTTGCTCATTTGAGGAGCTGTTTTGTATTCAAAACAATATTTTCATTGTTGTTTGCTGATTCAATCAGGGGATTGAATTAGTGGAGGTAGTGTACCTCGGGACAAGCTAAGAATAGCTTATGGTTAGGTTTTGTGTTGGTGAGCCTGTAAAAACCAGCTGGGTTCGTTGTGACCCCGAAAAAACAATAAGTTTGGGTTGTGAGCTTGTAAAATAACTCGACTGTAATCAAGTGGATTATAGTGTGGACCCAAGTACTGCTTGGGAGTGGACGTAGGTGTTAGATATACCGAACTACTATAAAATCTTTATGTTTGACGTGCTTTGTTTCTCTCTCTATCTCATTTATTTGTGCCTAGCATTTATCTATACATTGCACTCAAGCACTTTCATATCAAAGCACTTAGTTTTAAAGTGTTAAAATTTTTAAGAACCCAATTCATCCCCCCTCTTGGGTTGCCATCTGGGCCAACAATTGGTATCAGAGCTAGTGCTCATTTTTAGTTTGATCCAACGATCAAGAGTTAAAGATCCAAATGGCAGCTCAAGCTGGATCTTCATTTGCTGAAGGTCAATCCACAAATAGACCTCCTTTATTTAATGGAACAAATTATGGATTGGAAAGCTAGAAAGAGAATTTTTATTCAAGCTTTAGATTATGAACTATAGAGTGTAATCATTAATGGACCAAGCACACCCACACACTTAGTAGATGGTTCAATAGTTCCTAAACTCGAAAGGGATTAGAATGAGAACGATAGGAAAATGGCTCAGCTTAATGCAAAAGCCATGAATGTTTTATATTGTGCTTTAGATGCTAATAAATTTAATAGAATTTCTACATGTATTTCTGCAAAAGAAATCTGGGATAGATTAGAAGTTACTCATGAGGGTACTAATCAAGTAAAAGAATTAAAAATTAATATTCTAGTATACAAATATGAATTGTTTAGCATGGAACAAAATGAAGCTATCACATGCATGTACACTAGATTCACTGATATTGTGAATGGTCTAAAAAGTCTTGGTAAGACCTATGCTAATTTTTATTTGGTGCGTAAAATTCTTAGGTCTCTTCTAAGGTCATGGGAAGCAAAGGTGACTGCAATCCAAGAAGCTAAGGACCTCAATACCTTACCTTTGGAGGAGCTACTTGGATCCTTGATGACCCATGAACTGACCATGAAACAACATCAAGAGGAAGAGGTCAAAAAGAAAAGAACCATTGCTCTAAAGGCTGCAGAAAATGAAGAAAGCAGCAGTGATGATGATGATGATGAAGATGCTCTCCTTGCAAGGAAATTTAAGAAATTTATGCAAAGAATGAGACCCTTCCATAAGAAAAGATATGGCACAAAAATGGAAGAAGAAAGAGAAAAAGAGAAGGACAAGGACAAAGAAAAAGAAAAAGAACCCCTCATATGTTATGAATGTAAGAAATCAGGGCACTTCAGATATGATTGTCCTCAATTGAAGAAAGCCTACAAAAAGAAGAAGAAGGCTTATGTTACAACATGGAGCGACAGTGAAGAATCCTCTTCCGAGGAAGAACAAAAGGAAGTTGCAAACATTTGCTTCATGGCAAAAGAAGATGATGAGGTAAGTTCTGAAACTCATGACTTTACATTTGAAGAATTATTTGAAGCATTTAATAAATTAGTTGATGATTTTAAAGTTTTGAAAAAGAAAAGCAAATCTTTAAAAACTGAAAATGCAAATCTGCTTAAAGAGAAAAATAAATTAGCTCTAGAAATTAAAGACTTGAAATCTGAAAAAGAAGATGTTGTAAAAGAAAAGGAATTGGTTTCAAATGAGAACCTTAATCTAAAGAAAGAGGTTGATAAATATAAGGATATAGTTGATGGATTTACCTTATGTTCTTCAAAATTAAACATGATTTTAGGTAGTCAAAGGCTATTTTTGACAAGGCAGGATTAGGATATAATTCTCTTAGAAAGTAAAAATCTTTGAAAAATATCTTTGTACGTGCTGGCCAATCACCTAATATTACTTGTTTCAAATGTGGTTTAAAAGGACATAAATCATATGAATGCAATATTAAGAAAACCGGCAAGAATTTGAAAACTAAAGGAAAGAAAATATGGGTTCCGAAAGGAACAATCTTTTTTGCTACTAACCATGAAGGACCCAAGAAAGCTTGGGTACCTAAATAGAAAGTTTGATCATCTTGCAGGAGTGTCTTGCGGTCAAAGGATCAAAATGAAAGTGGTATCTTGATAGCGGCTACTCAAGGCACATGACGGATGACAAAGATCAGTTCATCACCCTTGAAGATAAAAGAGGAAGAGTTGTTACTTTTGGAGACAATGGCAAAGGTCAAATCATGGGCCTTGATAAAATTCAAATAACTCCATCCACTTTTATTGAAAATATTTTATATGTTGAAGGATTAAAATAATTTAATTAGTATTAGCTAATTGTGTGATAAAGGTTTCAAAGTTTCCTTTGAAGCTTCTATTTGCACTGTTTCTAATCCCATAGACAATAGCATTATATTTATTGGTAATAGAAATGACAATGTATACTTAATTGATTTAGATAATTTGTCTACTAGTAATCATTGCTTAGTTGCTAATAATGCAAATGTAAATGAGATTGGATGGCTATGGCATCGTAGATTAGGTCATGCAAGCACACACTTGATTTAAAATTAATTAGAATGGATTTAGTTAAAGGACTTCCAAAGTTAGATTTTGAAATAACAAAATTTATGATGCATGTCAATTTGGAAAACAAACTAGAAACTCTTTCAAATCTAAAAATGTTGTTTCCACTTCTAGGCCACTAGAGCTACTTCACATGGACCTTTTTGGACCTACTAGAACCACTAGTCTAGGAGGAAAGAAATATGGTCTTGTGGTGGTAGATGATTATTCTAGATTCACTTGGGTATTGTTTTTGGCTCACAAGGATGACTTTCTCGATATTTCTGAAATTCTTCAAGAAAGTCACTAATGAGAAAAACAACACCATAGTGTCTTTTAGAAGTGATCATAGCACATAATTTCAAAATTATTTATTTAAAAATTTCTGTATTGAACATGGCATTCATCATAATTTTTCTGCACCTAGAACACCACACAAAATGGAGTCGTAGAAAGAAATAATAGAACACTAGAAGACATGGCCCGTACCATGCTATGTGAAAGCCAACTCCCAAAGTTCAATGATCAAGCAATCACACCTAAAGCCCCATTCCCTAGTGCTTTAGAATCTCCTTTGTCTTCAGATAAGAAGAATATAAAAATGAATGAGATGCTGGAGTTATTTAAGCAAGTACAAATAAACTTACCTCTTCTTGATGCTATCGAGCAAGTTTCAGCTTATGCCAATTTTTTGAAGGATTTATGCACACAAAATGGAAAGCAAAGTCACAAATACTAAAAAGATCCATTTGACTGAGTAAGTCAGCTCAGTTGTTCAGCAAATAACCCCATCCAAACTAAAAGACCCTGGTACCCCAATTATATCATGTGTCATAGGGAACTTTACAATCAAAAAAGTATTACTAGATTTGGGTGCGAGTGTAAACCTTTTCCCAAGTTCAGTATATGAGTTATTCGGATTTGGAGAGTTGAAGCCTACAACGATAACACTACAATTGGCAGATAGATCAGTCAAAGTACCTCGTGGAATATTGGAAGATGTATTAGTAAAGATAGATGAATTCTATTTTCCTGTCGACTTCCTTGTGTTAGATATGGAATCTAGCGGTAATCCTAACCAAATTCCCATCATCCTTGGATGACCTTTTCTAGCTACCGCTAATGCATGTATAAATTGTAGAACAATTATTATGGATGTATCTTTTGGAAATAAGAAGATGAGATTAAATATTTTTAATGCTTCCCAAGGACCTCCTGTGTATGATTTAAATGAAGTAAACATGATCAAAGAAGTTGTAGATAAAAAATTCCAAAGTTTGCTAGATTCGGATCCTTTACAAACATGTCTTACACATTTTGGAATAGATGACTTTGATATTGATGAGTATACCAAAGAGATAAACATGTTATTAGAACCACATAAGTTCGACACCATCCCTCCTTGGACTATAAAATATGAGCCACTTCCAACTAAACCAAACCCTTTAATACATCCTTGGAAGAACCACCCCAACTAGAGTTGAAACCTCTTCTTGTTGACTTAAAATATTCATTCCTTAGACCCAATGATACCCTTCTGGTAATCATTGCATATACCCTAACCTCTGAGAAGGAAGATAAATTGGTAGATGTACTTAAAGAACATAAAGAGGCAATTGGATGGACAATAGTTGATCTTAAGGGAATTGACCCTTCCGTTTGCATGCACCACATTCATAGTGAAATTAAAGTCAAACCACATAGAGACATGCAACGGAGGCTAAATTCGAACATGAGGGATGTTGTTAAGAAAGAAGTAGTAAAATGGCTTGATGCTGGTATCATTTATCCAATTTCGGATAGTCAATGGGTCAGTCTAATCTAAGTAATACCTAAAAAGTTGGGTATTACTGTGATTGAAAATGAAAAGGGCGAATCAATTCCTACTCGCACATCAACTAGTTGGAGAGTATGTATAGATTATCGAAAGTTGAATGTTGTGACTAGAAAAGACCACTTTCCTTTGTCTTTTATCGATCAAATTCTAGAACGGCTAGCGGAATAAAGTTTCTTTTGTTTCTTAGATGAATATTCAGGATACAATCAAGTCCCAGTATTTCCTGCAGATCAAGAAAAGACCTTTAGACGCATGCCATTTGGTCTTTGTAATGCATCAGCCACTTTTCAACGATGTATGTTGGCCATATTTTCTGATATGATTGATCAATTTTTGGAAGTATTTATGGATGATTTTTTAGTTTTTGGTGCATCATTTGATAGCTACCTCGAGAACTTGACTAAGGTACTGAAATGATGTATGGAAATGAATTTAGTCTAAGTTGGGAGAAAAGTCATTTTATGGTTCGTGAGGGAATTGTGCTCAGACATATTGTTTCAGAGCGAGGTATTGAGGTTGATAAAGCCAAGGTTGAATTGATCTCAAATCTACCACCGCCAACCTCAGTTAAACAAGTACGATCTTTCCTTGGCCATGTTGGTTTTTACAGATGCTTCATCAAGGATTTCAGTAAAATTTCTCGACCATTGTGTAATTTATTGACCAAAGATAGTTCTTTTAATTTTGATGAAGATTATCTAACAGCATATAACATCCTTCGAACTGCTTTGACCACTGCACCAATTATCAATCCTCTAGATTGGACCATACCATTCGAAATCATGTGTGATGCTTCTAATTATGCTGTAGGGGCAGTTATAGGACAGAAACTCAATCGGGAACCCCATGTAATTTATTATGCTAGTAAAACTCTTTCAGATGCACAAATGAACTATACTACCACTGAAAAAGAATTACTAGCAGTTGTGTTTGCCCTAGAAAAATTTAGATCATATCTGTTAGGGTCTAAGGTTTTAGTTTATTCTGATCATGCAGCATTGAGGCATTTTTTATCAAAAAGGATATAAAACCCAGACTGATTAGATGGATCCTTCTATTACAAGAATTTGACCTAGAAATATTAGATAAGAAGGGTTCTAAAAATATAGTAGCAAATCATATCTCTAGGATCTCAGTGGAATACAATAAAGAAATAATCAGAGATAGGTTTCCTGATGAGCAGCTATTCTCAATTTCCCATAGCAGTCTTCCCTAGTTTGCCTACATTGTGAATTATTTGGCAACAGGAAAAGTACCTTTTCACTGGACAAAATAAGAAAAAGATAGATTTTTCCCACAAATCAAATATTACTTTTGGGAAGACCCTGAATTATTTAAGTACTGTTCAGATCAGGTGATTAGGCGATGTGTCCTCGAAAGTGAATTCAAAAGTATACTTAACTTTATCATTCTCTTGCCTGTGGGGGACATTTTAGTGGAAGAAAAACTATAGCAAAGGTACTGCAAAGTGGGTTTTATTGGCCAACTCTTTTTAAAGATGCACACGAATTTGGTCGTAATTGTCTCCAATGTCAACAAACAGGAAATATTTCTCGAAAAGACATGATGCCCCTAAACCCTATCTTGGTTGTAGAAATTTTTGATGTATGGAGTATTGATTTTATGGGCCCATTTCCTTCCTCTTTTGAATTCAAATACATTCTAGTGGCAGTTGATTATGTGTCAAAATGAATTGAAGCTATGGCAACTCGAACCAATGACCATAAAGTTGTAATCAAGTTTATTCAGCATAACATCCTTAGTCATTTTGGATGCCCAAGAGCTATAATTAGTGAGGGGTACACATTTCACGAATAGATACTTTGAGGGATTAATGAACAAATATGGAATTACTCATAAGGTAGCTACACCTTATCATCCCCAAACTAGTGGCCAAGTTGAAATATCAAATAGAGAAATTAAACATATCCTTGAGAAAACGGTGAGACCTAATAGGAAAGATTGGTCAGAATATTTGGATGATGCATTATGGACTTATCGTACGACATTTAAAACTTCCATAGGAATGTCTCCATATCGGCTTGTATTTGGAAAGGCCTGCCATTTACCTGTAGAATTGGAACATCGTGCATTTTGGGCCATCAAGAAATTTAATTATGATATGAAAAAGGCAGGTGTTATTAGAAAACTTCAATTGAATGAGTTAGAAGAGCTACGAAATGATGCATACAAGAGCTCAAAAATTTATAAAGAATGAACCAAAGCATATCATGACAAATTTATTAATATAAAACTTTTGAACCAAATCAAAAAGTATGGCTTTACAATTCAAGATTATATCTTTTCCCTGGAAAACTTCGTTCACGATGGAATGGACCTTTTATAGTAACTCAAGTATTTCCCCATGGAGCTGTAGAGCTTAAAGACCCCAAGTAGGGAAATACATTCAAAGTAAATGGCCAATGTTTGAAACCATATATAGAAGAAATTAATGATGGAGAAGTTGTTGAATCAATTGATCTTGTGAACCCAACACTATCATAATAAGTAGCACAGTCTGGCTGAAGACTTTAAACTTAGCGCTTTTAGGAGGCAACCCAGTTTATTAGTTATTTTTAACTTTCTGTTCTTTTAGTATGATATGTTCTTTTAGTATGACTAGAGAAGAGCAACAGAAGTAGATTGAAAGAAGATGGCAACAATGAAACCTCCAACCTTTAAATACTCTACCAGGTAGTATCTTTCCTTGAAATTAATTTTTCTTCCATTAGGGACAATGGAAATTAAGTTGGGGGGGGGAAGAATAAGTAAATCCTTGAATAAAACTATAATCAGATGTATGTACCAAATTTGTTTCGATTTAAAGTTAATCAAGCAGTCTATGAATGATTAATGGTTAGATTATTTTTGAGATACTGAGGAATAAATTATTAAGAAAACCTAATAAAAGTAGGGTTTAGCCCAGAAAAATTTTTAGAATAATTTCAGACCCTCCTGACCACTGATCTTAATAGTACAATCTACTTAAGGGTATGGGTGAAAATGTCATTCAAAAAAAAAGAGAAAAAAAAATTTCTCTTAAAGTTAATAAATTAGGTTCTTAGCATCTTTCACTAGGTAACCGGGCCAGTCACCTAAGAAAGTGATGTTGTTCGCGTAAAAAGGTGAGAATGTAAAAGAACCTAAGTAGAGTCAGTCCTACCTAAAGCCTTTTTGACTCGAGTCAATAAGTTCGAGGGGTGTTTCACACCTAATGCCCTAAAACCAATTGGTTTGGGAGCCATTGGCCTAAAGCTCGCTACAAGGGTTAATTAGAAAGCAAGGGGTTAGGACATTGCACTGACTTTACATATAAATAAATAAATAAGGGGACTAAATTATAAAAAGTCACTACACCCAACCAAATTAAGTTAGAAGACTTAAATAGAGAAGTGAAAAGTTGGTGAAGTAAGACTTCTATAAATTCTTATGGACTACACTCTATCACTAAAGGGGTAAACTTAATAATCCGATGAAATATCTTCCTTATGATCTAACCAGAAATTTTTTAGAACTGTAAGATAACTGTCAATTCTTGGACTATCTTGGTGCATATTTCTAAATTCCTTATTTACTCGAGGACGAGTAAGATTCAAGTTGGGGGGAGTGATAAATGCACAAATAATTATCACTAAACCTATTAATTAATAGATCAACGTACCTATTATTATTTAATATTTAAATATTTTATATAATATTTTAAGTAAAACCTCATCAACTTAAAGAACTTAATTTTAGGAGTCCAACGACGCAAACGACACTCAAATCGGACTTAAAATGAGCTCGGAATTGAATTTATAATGATTTATTTTTGTTTGCATGCATTTTAAAGCAAACTCGGCAAATGGTCTGCCGAGTTCATCATCTTCTTCCCGTTTCTTTGAAACGGATGCATGCGATGCACAGAGGCTGCCAGAGATGGATTTCTTTACCAAAATTATCAAGATCCTCGCAGCCAAAAAGATCCTCAATATCAGAAATTACCAAAAGTGTTCCAGATTTAATGGAATTAAAGGAAGAAGCCCATATTCCTCTCCTCTCTGATTTCACGGTCCGGCAGCAATTGAGGAAGATATTTGAAGCCAAATTGGAAGGAAAATCATCTGCAATCTTAGCACGATCCCTCCGAAATCTCTTCGCATCTGTTCAGGTATCAAATAAGGAAGTAACCTTGGATTGGAAGGAAGGCAATCAGCGATCTCTCCGTGTCCTCACCGCGTCTCAGCACCTATAAAAGCTTCGTCTACGCAAAGGAAAGGGGGCGATTGAGCCATTGTGGAGGTTCTTCCTGGATGCTCTGTCCTCTGTTCCCAGGAGATGCTATTCCCAGGAGACGTTCAGAGGAGTTTTTCCCGTCGTCCGTGGTCCATGGAAGCTCTGCTAGGAGGCGCTCTGTTCCCAGGTGGCCGTCCGTAGTCCGTGGAAGCTCTATCGTGCATCCGTGGGTTCGTGAAGAGCGATTGGAGGTTCTGTTCTGAGGAGTCTAGAGGCGTCTGCAAGGCTCTGTCCATGGGGAGGCATATGCAGAGGAGGAAAAGGGTCCGGTTTGGTTCAGGAATTTATTGCAATATGTTGCCTTCTTAATGTCATAAAATAAAACTTTTTAATTTTAATTTGCAGATGCTATAAAATAAAATTTCTATTCATGTTTAATTTTATTAAATTCTATTTAAGTGGAAATAATTTTTGATTGATATATTCTTAAAAGGGACGAGCCATGATCTACGGGTACGGGCCATGCTCTTATAAGATAGACCATATCTTAATTATTTTTTACTACTAATTATCTATTTATTTAAATTTATAAATTTATTATAAATTTATTTCAAGATAACCGCTAAAGTCCCTATGGATTCGATCCCTTATTCTCGCTATTCTATTAGTGAAATTAAAGTGTTTTAATCATTGCGCTATGACACGCACATGAGTTATCCACCAAATTTTACTTAAGTCCCCTTTGCCTTTCTCAATTTTCTTCTTTTTTTTTTTCTTATTTTTCTCCTACTTCAGATGGTGAGAAGGAGTTTTAACATGACCACCATGATAAACAAAACATCCTCAACCACATTCGCATCCATGACTATGCCTTTGTTTATAAAATTGATATGCAGTCTCATTCACTTTAGGGAATGATACAGAGCTAGTTGGACGGGCTTCATAGTTTTTTATTAAAAGTTCATTATTTGTTCAGCCACAAGAAGGCAGAAAATTAGTTCATAATATTTCTTAAAACCTTTTTCATGATATTGCTGTTGTAGGAGCAAATTGAAAGCATGAAAAGTGGAAAAAGGTTTTTTTCAGCATATCCTCATCAGTGACTTTTTCTTTACATAATTTTAATTGGAAGTAATTATGAATAGCTGAATTATATTCACTTTCTGTCTTATAATCTTGTAGAGCTTTTTTAAGCTATTCTAAAGGATAAGGGGATCTTTTACCGTTAAGTATTCAACTTTCAATCCATCTCATCAAGGTGGTATCGGGAAGATCCAACTTTCAATCCCTCATCAAGGTGGTATCGGAAGATCATTGCTTTTGCTTTGTCTTGGTTGGATGCCTTATTGTCATCTTTAATTGTATCACCAAGGGTTTTAGTCTCCAAATGGATTTTAGCATCAAGTATCCATAATAGATAATTTTTTGCCCATAATATCTAGTGCCACAAAATCAAGTTTTGTCAAATTTGTCATAACAATACTATCAAAGCACACAAAGTAAATTAGTACACAACCTTTTATTAGAATAAAAATTATTTCGAATTTATCAAAGACTAAAGACAAACAAATGTAAAATGATGAGGTAGAGAGTTAAAGTGTTATATAATTTAAGAGTAACAATAGAACAAAGAGACTTAGAAAAGAAAGTATTGAATATGTTCTCTCTTATTTCATATTTCTTATTTCATATTTTCTTATTTCATGAATCCTTCTCAAATATAATTTTATGCCATCTATTTATAGGCAAATGGTAAAAGATGTTACATGTAATACCAATAGACATAACCTCCCTTGGAATATCAATGGACATCATATTTATAACTTGACATAACCTCTCCTTAGAATACTGACATCCATTTTATTAGCAATATTATAACCGAATGTGACCAATAGCAGCATTTCAAAATGCTAGTGAAAGTTATTTAGCTAATAGTTTGAAATATAAATGAAAAACTACCCTATAAACTTGGAAGCGGTTCTATTTTATTAGTAAAAACTGACTGACCTCTAAAATTAGCTACTTATTGTGCATGGATACTTAATCTAGTAACCTTAAAAGAAATTGATGTCCAATTCCTTTAGCTATATGTAATTAAAGGTATATTATAGGCAATAATATGCAACTAAAATAAGTAATATTATAGCAGTACCTCATCACACATGCGATTCATATAAAGGCAACTATAGCAAAGATTTGGTTCTCTTGGCATATTCAATAAACTTGAAATTACCTTTGGAATTAACATCATTATTGTCACTATCTAAAAGTGTAATTTTTCTATAAAACAAAGGTATCAAGAATGACCCAAAGAACAAGAGGTTCAAAACATCATTGCATTATATTAATACTATAAAACAGCGAAAGAGAGGATTTATGAGTAAATAAAATAGACATCAATGCTTTTTATGGGCTTCTATGCAAGACGTAGGGTATTTATCTTCTATCTTGGGACATGATCTGTATGCCTATTCATGAAGGGGGTCTTGGGATCCAATCCTTGTTGGTAAGGCGTCAAGCTTTATTGACCAGACATGCTTCTCGCTTCCTTATGGAGCCGCACTGTCTCTGGAGCTCTGTCATGCGTGCAAGTTACTGTGATTGGAAGCCAAGAGAGTTCATTTTGCCGCCTAGGGGAAGTTCCTCCTTTTGGAAGGAGGTGTGCCAGGTTGGCAACTCTATTAGGAAGAATATCTCTTGGATGGTTGGTGATGGTCACTCTATTGATGCTATTCAGGATTCGTGGATTTTGAGCTTCCTCTGTCTTGGTGGCCCTCATTTATTAGCACTGATATTCCCATTGATACGAGGGTTAAGGATTTGATCTCATTAGACCCCCCCTCCTGGAATACCCCATGGTGACTAGTCTATTTGGTGAGGATCTCTCTCAGTGGATTCTATCGATTCCTCTTATCTCTTGTCCCTCCGCTGATGTGAGGCTATGGCAGAGATCCTCCCTCTCTAGGGCCCCTCTCAGGGATCTTATGAAGATCTTTAGGCCTCAGTCTCAAGAAACGAAGGATGCTGAGTGGATATGGATGCTTCCCACTCTTCCTAGGGTTCAGCTTTTTATCTGGAAGCTTCTTTGGGACTGCCTACCGATGAGTGCCCTGCTCTCCCATAGGGGCCTGTCTATCCAGCCGACCTGTCCCTTGTGTAGTATGGAGGATGAGACTACAGATCATGCTATATTCAAATGCCATAGAGCTAGATGGATTTGGCATTTGATGGGCTATGAGTATAGAGTGGATGTCTATGGTTCTCCTCGTCCTATCTTTCTCCAGGATCTCCGGATGGCTCCTCAGCATATTCGTGGTCTCTGGGCGGTCACGGCTTACCGGATTTGGCTATCGAGGAATCAGATTATTTTCTCGGAGGACTGTATTTCTTTACATCAGCTTATGAGGAAAATTAGATCTTTGTCCGCGGATTGTGCCCGTGCTCTTCATTCTGTTGGTTATGACACCTCTGGCCTCTGGGCTTCCCCTGCTGCTTCGGCAGCGAACCGTCGTACGGTATTCATTTCCTGGGAGCCCCCTCCAGGGTTTGTCAAAATCAACTTTGATGGAGTGTCCGTGGCAGACTAGCTGGTTCGGCCTTCATCATTCGCGGTCCACAGGGCGATATGCTGGTGGCTTGACGGATTTGGTTCCCTGGACTCCTCTGTCCCCATGTCCGAGCTTTACGCTGCATGGACTGGTATTTCTTATACTTTTCAGACTCTTTGAGCTCAAAGGCTTGTGATTGAGGGAGACTCTATGATTGTCATACAGTGGATGCGGAAAGAGAGTGCTCCTGATGTATCCACCAATCCGATTCTTAGAGATATTTGGACCATGCTTCAGGAGGTGGATATTGCCCAGATTCGTCATGTATTCCGTGAAGCCAATACGGCAGCTGACTGGCAGCGACGGCCGTGGCTCAGCATGTAGGCTATAGGATATGGACGATGGGTGACCCATGTTCCCTGTGTTGTTACAAATTTTGCATTCGGATGTATCTGGGCTGACCCACACTAGACTAGTGTGATCGCCCGTATGTATCAAAAAAAAAGTATCAAAAAAAAAAAACATCATGCGTATGCCCTAATTCCCAATGTCATTCTCATGCAAATAAAGTTCTTAGTAGTAAAAATTGCATCCAACAATAGGATCTAACAAGGAGAACCCCAAATCCTATGATGTAGAAATAATCAAACAAAAATTAACAAAAATTGAAGAAAAGTGGCATCGATGGAGTACAGAGGAGGTTTAAGATGACTCGCAAGAGAGGTTTAAAAGGACTCGTAAGGGAAGCAGCCACAGATACTAATTTTCTTCATGATTTTTCCTTTTGTTTAATCAACTGGCCATTAGTATATGGTATAGGCATCAAATGATGGAGGAAGCTACCACTGGTGAGTTTTGGCTGATGATAAGAATAGAAGAGGCCTATGTTATAAGATATGATGGCTCGAAGAGATATAAGTATTGCATGAAGAGGTTGGCTAGGGATAGGGTAAAGCTCAATTGGGAGATCGTCAGCCCTCACAATGATGATATTATCAAAAGGATGCCTCTATTCTCGAACACCCATACACCCCCATGGTAAATATTTATTTGGCTAGTACCTCACTCGTAACCTCTAGCCCCTACCATCAGGTAACATTATTTGAAGTCATGAATTAGAAAGTTGAGAGACTAAGACTCTCAAAGCAATCAAACATGGAGCCATGCATGGACTAAAGTATAGTTTGATCATTTTAGGGCCCTCTCACAATCAAACTTCATTTTAAGAGGTAGTGATTGAGCAATTCTATATTTTTTCTTCTAAAATCATAATAATAATATACCCAGTTACCCACACAAATACCAAACTTTTAATTGAAAAACATATATATAGCATTTATTAGCGGTACGTACCAGTTACATTTCGTTATAGTGATGTCATTCTTTCTTATGAATCATTAAGTTTATCGATTTAAAAAAAAAAAATTATAAAATGCTATATACAAATTGAATTAATAGTACTTTTTATATATGCTGGTAAAACGATGTTTATGTGCCAATAAATTGTTGTGGCTTCTTTTACAAGGCTTCACACTTTTATTGTTTGAGTATTGATATCTTCACCAAATTAAAAGTTTAAATTCTATCAAATCTAATCAAGAATTATGATTAGCACTCTATCAATTTTAAAAGAGCTTATGTTATAGTATCTTCTAGTCTACATAAGTCATGAGTTAGATTTCTTCTAATATAATTTATAATAATTCACCACCTCACCTAAAAAGATAGTTAGGAGATATTATTGGGTTCTTTGACCCTATATAAGTATCCAAGATTTTTCTAGTATAAAATCGATATGAGATTGAATATGATTGTATTTGAATTCTTACATACTCTCCTTGTTTTAGCCATAAGTCCTAATGTACTCTCTTTATTTAAACTCTAATGGAAGGATCTAAATCTAGTCAATCTAATCATAAATATCAGGATCAATCCATGGTTTGCTCAAATTAGCCATGTTGCAGTGTCACCTTAGTCCACACAGGTAGAAGATTAAGCTTTCTTTGATATCATTTATTAATAATGCTAAACCTCATCCAAGAAGACCAGCTAAAAGATATTTAGTTAAGTTCTTGTTATAGATACTTAGTATTTTTCTAGTGCACAACCAATATGAGATTAAATGAGTATCAATACAAATCCTCACACTTGCTAAGCTTGCTTAGTTAGACAATTATACTTCACATGTTGATCAAGAACATTATGCCAAATAATCTCTTCTTTGGCAAACTCTATGGTTTATATGTATACAAATACATACATACATATATATATATATATATATGCTAAAACTTTCCTAATGAAAATTTACTTCATATATATATATATATATATATATATATATATATATATGCTAAAACTTTCCTAATGAAAATTTACTTCATTCATGTTATTTAATTTTTTTCTAAAAAAATTGCTCATAAGGTCTCATGTTCATGTAATAATGAAGCATAAAATGTTTAGCAACGATAGATTTAACAAGTTGAAATACGTGGCAAGCCATCCATTTTAAGAATTGAAACTTTCAAAAGCATATAAAATGTAATTTAGGGGCGAGAAAGAAATAGAGTTTGAGATTCCCTTCTTCCTAGCACCTTGTTTCTCAGGTGGAGGTAAACCAAAATAGGTGACATTATTTCTAAAGTTAGGAGGGTTGGTGGTGGAGTTATGCATATCAAAAGAAAGTGAAGGCTTTGTTATCGAAGTTGATTTCTTCATGCTTGCAACTAGGAATATATTAATATTCATATATATATAATTATGGTGTGTGTGAGGCAGATTATATTCAGAAAAAAAATATCTCAAAATAAAAATAAGTTAAGAATCAGGCCTGAGAGACGATTTACACCACTGCCCTAAAGGAGAACTGATCCCCCTTCTCGTGCGAAGAAAAATTGAACCACAACTCTCCTCCAAGGTACAACCCGAAAGCCAGATTCCTACATCTGTTGGCGGCACGATCTCAACGAACGCAACCAGCAATCTTCAAAGCAATCTTCAAAGAAAAAAATATATATAAAATTGTTGTTGTTCTCCTAAAATTTTCATCCTTTGAAATCTATTTATAGATTTTTTTTTAAAAAATGATCAGACGTTTTTTTAAAAAAAATGTTCGGATCGTTCGGACGTTTTAGGATTTTAAAATATGGCGGAACGTTGGATCGGTTAGGCATTTGGGAAAAGGGCTGGTTTTTTTTTTTTTAAACATCGACGTTTGGGACCAAACGTTAACAATCCCCCACAAAAAAAAAGTAATTTCAAAACTTTAAAATTTAATTTACTATGCTTAGTGCAAGTACCTTCTAGGTTTGAACTTTCATTTAGTATAAAATATATACAGTATGAAGATGAGCTGATCATAATGCGAGTTAGCGCTATCTAGGCCATGCGCTTGCCTTGATTTTTATGAGAGTTACTAGGGATTCGCCCCAGTCCCATAGTCGCGACCTCATGACTACTCTCACTAAGGTAAATCCTCCAAGGGTATGTGCAACGGAATCATACCTCGCTGAATCTACAGCCTTGGATCTATTAAGAGCTATGCTGAATAAGGTAGATCCTTCAAGGGTACATGACCTCGCTGAATTTACAGCCTTGGATCTATTAAGAGCTATGCTTAACCTAACCGTCACAATAAAGCACCACACCATAGGGATGGGATGGAGACAGATTCTTAAAACAGTGCTTCCATATATCATCTCAGAGATCGTTTCCTTTTGAACCTTAACCATGGGGTTGCCATGATGGTAGGGGTCCACTCTGGTGACTAATATATGGGCTTAAGCCCCATCCCCCTCGATGTCTCAAAAACCGCAGTCTTCGAAAGGCCTTTGGTTAAAAGATCTGCCAAATTATGTTTAGATCTTACAAACTGCAATGATATTGATTCTTTCATTTTATTTCTTATAGATTTATACCTGATCAGAATATGATTACTCATCTTTTTATTTTTTTTTGTTGATTTAACAGATCAATTATCAGAGCTCTACAATCATAATTTAAACAAATTCGAGAAATATTTGGTGAAAGAATATATATATCATTTATTAAGTCTTTCAGCCATTGTGCTTCAGTGCAAGTAGTGTCAAGAGTTGTTAGCTCAGACTCTAGAGTACTTCTAGTGATTATAGTTTGTTTACATGAGCTCCAAGATACTACAGCTCCTCCTAATAGGAAGAGATACTCAATGGTGGACTTAACATCGAATTTATCTGTTACCCAATTAGCATCACTATATCCCTCAATCACTTCAGGATAACCAGAATACACTAGAGAATAATTTATGGTTTCCTTAAGATATCTAAAAATTCTTTCTAGGGCTTTCCAATGTTCTTCACTAGGATTGCTAGTATACCTACTCAATCTGCCTACTGCATAAGCTATGTCTGGATGAATTCTATTTGAAATATATAATAGGGATCCTATTCTTTGAGAATATCCTAATTGATTACTAGGTTCTCTAAATTTTTAATTAAATGAGAGTTATGATCATAGGGGGCAGAAATAGGATTTAAATCATAATATTCAAACTTTTGAAGCATTTTTTTATTGAGTGTGCCAAACTTATTGCTATTCCATTATCTACTCTGTTAAGTTTCATTCCTAGAATTACATCGGCTTCTTCTAGGTCTTTCATATCAAACTTATTTGATAAGTAGCTTTTAGTTTCTTGAATTAATTTTAATAATGTTCCTAGGAGTAATATATCATCTACATATAAGCATAGTATTATAAAATCAGTATCCTATCTTTTATAATATACACATTTATCATATTCATTTATTTTAAAGCTATTTTTAAAATGATTTCATCAAACTTAATGTGCCACTGTCTAGGAGCTTGTTTTAAACCATAAAGAGATTTGATTAATTTATATTTTATATTCTTGTCCTTTTACTTCAAATCCTTGAGGTTGATTTATGTAAATTTCTTCTTCCAATTCTCCATTTAAAAATACAGTTTTTACATCCATTTGATGAATTATTAATTTATGAATTGAGGCTAAGGCAATTAAAGTTCTCAGGGTTGTTATTCTTGCTACATGAGCATAAGTATCAAAATAATCTATGTCCTTCTTTTGATTAAATCCCTTTACTACTAACCTTGCTTTATATCTTTCTATTGATCTATCTGGTCTTAATTTTCTTTTAAAAATCCATTTTGTTCCTATATGTTTGTTTCCAAGAGGTAAATCAATTAAAATCCAAGTTTTATTTTCTATGATTGATTTAATTTCACTATCTATAGCTTCTTTCCAATATGATGATTATGATGATGTCATTGCCTCATCGTATGTGGAAGGATCACCTTCTATTAAGAATGTAAAAAAATCTTCATCAAAATCTTTTTCAATTCTTTTCCTTTTGCTTCTTCTTAATTCTGGTTTAGTTTCTAGTTCTAGTTCTATGGCTTTAGAGGATGATGTTTCAAATTCCAGGGGTCTAGAGATTTTAGTCTTGAATGGAATTATATCTTCAAAGAAGGAGGCATCTCTAGCTTCTAAGATTGTATTATCAGATATGTCATTAATCTCTGATTTTATTACTAAAAATCTGTAGGCATTGCTATTTTGGGCATAGCCTATAAATACAGTATCTAAGGTTTTAGATCCTAGTTTTCTCTTTTTGGGTTCAGGAATATTAACCTTAGCTAGACACCCCCACACTTTGAGAAAGTCTAGGTTAGGTGTTCTTCCTTTCCAAAGTTCATAGGGAGTCTTACCACTATCCTTAGTAGGTATTCTATTTAGGATAAAACAAGAATATAGAAGAGCTTCCCTCCACAAGTTCTCAGGTAAGCTAGAACTAATGAGCATAGAATTTACCATATCCATAAGGTTACGGTTCTTACGCTCAGCTACACCGTTGGACTGTGGAGAGTAAGGAGCAGTCAGTTGATGAATTATCCCATGTTCTTGATAGAATTGAGAAAATTCATTCGAGGTATACTCCCCTCCTCTATCAGATCTAAGAATTTTAATTTTCCTTTCTTGTTGATTTTCTACCTCACTCTTATAAATTTTAAATTTATTGAAGGTTTCATTTTAGATTTAATTAGATAACAGTAACAATATCTAGAAAAATCATCTATGAAGGTCACTAAGTACCTATTGCCACCACGAGTTGCAGTCTTAGTTGAGTCACAAGCATCACTGTGTATTAACTCCAAAATTGATGAATTTCTTTTAACTGATTTGAATGGCTTTCTTGGTTGTTTAGATTCAGCACATATTTCACATTTAGACATATCTAGATTCGATTTAGGAATTAGTTTTAAATTCATCATGTGTTCAACCTTTCTTAGGTGCACACGACCCAACCTGGCATGCCACAAATTTTGATTAGACTTATTCATAAGATAGGTTTGATTCTCAGCTTTATTAATAAAAGGATTTATTACATTCAATTTAAATAAGCCTTCACTTACATATTCTTTTCCTATGAAGGCATTATTCTTAGTTATTACAACTTTATTACAATCAAGAACAATTTTATATCCTCTCTGAACTAGCTGAGATCCGCTGACAAGGTTCTTCCTAAGATCAGGAACATAAAGCACATCCATTAAGGTGAGAACTTTTCCTGATGACATTTTCAGGTTCACTCGACCTTGTCCCTCAACCGTGGCGATGTATTGTTCCCTAGAGTCACACTTCCTCCACTTGAGTCCTGAAAAGTAGTGAACCAGGAGCGATCAACATAAATATTAACATTAGCTCCTTAATCCAACCACCAGTCAAGATTGGAATAAGTAAGATTTAATTCAGGGTTCAAGTTTACTAACCTAAGGATGGAATCATCTTGACCTTCAACTACGTGAGCTTGAGGTCCGGAGGAAACAGAAGGTTTATGAAAGGGCTCCCTTTTCCGATAAAAGGGACACACGAAACAGAATCTTTTACTTGGACCTTGGGTTGGCTGGCTAGGTCTAGTATTGTGGGTTTTAAAGGTTTCACCCTTGGGTTTGAACTTGTTTGGTTTAGGATGGTAGGGTTAGTTTGATTGTTTTTGGAGGTTCGATCGAATTTTAGGCTTTGACCTTCGTTTAGAATTGTTGTTGGTCTGGTGTTGTTCGGTTAGATTGGCTTGGACACTTGGAGTTTTATTTTGAAGGGTTTTAGACCTATGTTAGTCTTCTATCCTGATTAAGTTTAGAAGTTGAGCCAAGGATAGCTCTCCTTGTTTTTGAAGCTGACTTTTGACAAAGCCATTCCATGAAGGAGGCATTTTATCTAGAGGCTGGAAACTTTAAAACCTTCAGAGAATTTGCTTTCATTGGCCTGAAGTTTCCTAAGGTATTCTTGGAATTTATAAATTTGATCATTAATAGGTGTGTCATCTACCATATTGAATCTAAGGAATGATGCAGTGTTGAATCGTTCTACTCCAGCATCATCAAGTCCATATTCAGACTCAAGGTTATCCCATAATTCCTTTGAATTTTTAGCCGATAGGTAAATGTCGTAGAGTGAGTCGGATAGGGCACTAAGGATTCTACCTTTACATAGATAATCCTCTTCAGGGGTAGTGGTTGACATTGTGTTAAAGGAACTGGTAGTTGATTTGTCAATCACTGACCAAAGACCTAAGGTAGTTAGCCAAAACTTCATTTGGCTTTACCACCTCCTAAAATGGGATCCATCAAATTTTTTCGGTCTAAAACTAACGATGTCATCCCTAAGGGTTGTCATACGGTTCAAGCTAGATTCAGAGAGAAAGATCTGAAAAATGAAAATAATTTTGTTACAAAATTATTTGAATAATTCATACATTTTTTCTTTTCTTTTTTTTTCTACAATAAGAGAATCACAATAAGAGAACAAGATATTTTGCTACAAGTAAAAGAAAATTAAATATATATTAAATATGTAATGCAAATAAATTATAATTAATTTGCAAAAGTTCTCCTTTAGATTGTTATCGAAGTTGATTTCTTCATGCTTGCAACTAGGAATATATTAGTATTCATATATATATATATATATATATATATATATATATATATATATATATATATAAAATATCTATGGTGTGTGAGGCAGATTATATTCAAAAAAAATATCTCAAAATAAAAATAAGTTAAGAATCAGGACTGGAAGGTGGTTTACACCACTGCCCTAAATGAGAACCGGTCTCCCTTCTAAGAAAAATTGAACCATAACTCTCCTTCAAGGTTCAAGGTACAATCGGAAGCCAGATTACTATATCCGGCACGATCTCAACGGACGTGATCAATAATCTTTTAAAAAAATAATAATAAAATATAGAATTATTGTTGTTCTCTCAAAATTTTTATTTTTGAAACTTATTTATAAATTTTTTTTAAAAAAAAACGATCGGACTTTTTTTTTTAAACGTTCGGACGTTTTAGGATTTTAAAACACGGGTTGGATCGGTCAGGCGTTTGGGAAAAGTGCTGGGTTTTTTTTTTAAATGTTGGCGTTTGGGATTTCAAACGGTTGAACATTAACAGGCTTTACTGTACAAAGTTAACGATGCTTCAAGAAGATCTATAAAGAATGTGAGATCTAACGGTAGATTTAAGACATATTCAAAGCTAGGAGAAGTCTGAAAAGCAAATTCACCTTCAAAAAGATGGCGATGGAATCTTACTAGATGTCAAACTATGAGAATAGTGCAAGTGTATATTTAATTTATGTCAATCATTTAAACAAAGATAAGGAATACAAATAATATTTTTTAACTAGTCCCTTTGAAGTTTTGGATCATTACACAACCTCTAAACATAGCCGGAGACATTCCATCCCCTTTCCTGACTAGTATGATTTTGTTTTTCTTTATATAAAGAGGTCTCTCTTAGATTGAAAGTTAAAAATAAGGACCATAATATCAATTTCGTTATTTCTAAGTGGGCTTCAAGGCTCCAATGTTGAAATTTTTTTATTATGTTATAATCATTCTTTAAAAACCTATATTAATTGAATGTCGGATTAATGAAATATATTGCATGATTCCATCATGGCTTATGTTCACTATTTGTATAATTGGGCTATTTGGTGCATCTTACTTTGCATTTTAGAAATGCATTCCAATAATAAGTACAACATGCATTAATCTATTGTCATAAGAGATTCTCTATCCTTACTCCATAAATATTATGGTAAACTTGTTGAACTGTAATATTTTTTATGATTTTAGGATAGAGAAAATTTTTTTTCTTAGCCCGTAAACAAACTTTGATATGCAATAAAATCTATGTTATGTTATATATATATATATATATATATATACACATACACATACATACACACACTCAGTATTTAGGGATTATTAATTATATTTTAGATTTATAAAATCTAGTATTATATCACCCAGTGCGCACCAAAAGATGGGAGGGAAAAGCCAACGCTCGGAAATCTCCTGCCCGCATGACTAAGGCAGTGTTTGACTCCCCAAAAGCTATCCCTAGAAAAATGTATAGGATAGCATTTATCTAGGGGATAGTGATGGGGACATCAGCAAGAAGAAAAGGTTGCAGAATGACACTCTTTGGTTTTGTAGTTAATCTACTTTTCGCAGGTTCCACTTACTCGAGCCAAGAGTTTTAATTGGCAACTCATGCTGCAAAATTTCAACTTCTGCCAAGTCTCAAAGTATCGACACTTCCTGTCTTGAGTCAACACTGCTATCAAGACATCAAGTCTTCTCTTTGGAAGTCAAATCTTAGAGGACACATGGAGGTATCTGATGATGACACATGGCAACTTAGAAGTCAAATCTTAGAGGACACATGGAGGTATCTGATGATGACACATGGCAAACTAAGGAGGTGCCACATGGAAGCTGGTGCAACCAAATTTGTTAGGGATTGATTGTAATTAGTTAGCTATATCATAACTAATCCTTAGATTGTTATGATCTTTTAGTTTTTTGGGCTAAAATTTCTGGAAGTCCTTTGGCCTATAAATAGGCCAAGCTTTCCTCTTGTAGAGATGAAGTTTGAGAAATAAAATCAAGTTTATTTGATTTCTTTTGCCAAGTGCCTTGTTCATCTTTGAGTATGAAGAGGGTGAGATGCTCTTAGTTTGAGTTGAGGCTCGTGTTTCCCTAGTCTTAGATCTAGGTCACTCCTTGAGGGAGAGGGTGAGAGGCCCAATTTGCTACTCTAAACCATTCTACCAAGGTTCCATAATAGTTTCAGAAGAAGGACAAGTGCTACCCAAGTCTCAGCAAAATTTTTCAAATCCTTCCTTTCTTGTTCGATTTTTTTATTTCCTTCAATTCCTTTGCCTCCACGGTCTTACTTCTGATCACTTGCAGGTTCTCTTGAGGATGTTAGAGTTGAGGATGATGGCTCCACGTCAAGGATCAAGTGCCAAGGTGAGTTCTTAAGTAAGGAGTGTAGATCTTGTCAACCAACCCTTAATTCTTTGAGTGTTGAGTGCATCCCTTCCACTTTAAGATCTTACTTCATTGTTAAAAAAAAAAACCTCTTGGTCCTTTAGATCTGAAGTTTTAAAGGTGGCTTAACTTAGTTTGAAGGTTTCCATACCTTTAGATCCTAATCTTTTTATTTCTTTGAAAGAAGCTTGCACAAGGGTGTTTAGATTTCTGCTTCCGGTTTGATGTTCTTCATTTCTCCATGCATGAATTCAGCCATAGCTTGGGCTCAAATGTTCATTAAGGGTGGTAATCACTTAGAACACATCACCATCCCCTCATTCCATCAATTTTTTTCGTGCCCCATCAGCTTTGGTATCAGAGCTTGGTCTCTAAGTTAAGCTTGTAAGTTGCTGAAATTTCTGTTCTAGTTTTAGTCTGAGATTTCCATGAATTTTTTGTAATTTTTTAAGGGTTAAAAAATAAATAAAAATTCATTTTCTGCACTTTAGGACTTTAGGTTCCGAAATCTAAAATTAAAAAAATATATATTTTAGAGTTTTGGAATAAAAAAAATTGAGTTCTTAGGTTGTTTTCTGGAAGACTGTTTTGGTTCCCTCCATTAAATTTGATTTTAAAAAAAAAAAATAATAATTTTTTAATTTGAGATCTGAGATTTAGACTTCAAATTCTGTATTTTTCACTTAAAGTTTGAATTTAGAGGGGTTTTTAAATTTAAAATTTGAATTTTGAAATAGGTAGTAGAGAGTTTGTTAAGCTGCTAGAATCTTCTAGCAACTACTATCATAACAACTTCCTCAACCAAATTAAAAAAAAAAAATTGAATTCAAATTTCAAAATCTAGGATTTTCACTCTGAGATCTAACTAATTCAATTTTTTTTGAATTTTTAAAAATTTAAAATTTTAAATTTCAAATTTTCAAAACCGGGTTAGTTGAAGGTTAGTTAGAAGCTGCAAATTTTATTTAACCACTTTTACCTCCAAGAATGAAATTTTAATCTAAATTTTAAAATTAAAAAAAAATTAGCTTCTGAAATCTAGACTTCAAGATTTGAATTTCTCAATTTAAGTTTGCATTTGCTGAATTTTAAAATTAGATTAAATTTCACTTAATTGTACTAAGTCTAGTCGATTGTGCTAGTTAATTGCTGAAATTGTGTGCATCCATATATACATAAACCATCTTAAGGGCATTCAATATAACATAAGGGGAGGAGTTAATAACCTTTCCTTAGCCCACAACAACCATCCTCATTATGCATTGACCTAAGCCTTAATTAAAATCAAGTATGCACCTAAATTAAGGACACCAACAAGTCGGGTTCAAGTGCAAGAGGAGACAAAGCACTATTTGAGTTTGTAATTATTCTTAGAAACTGGTGTCTAAGACTAGAGGTCTAATGGCAAATGCCTTAAGCGGACTTGCGGTTCTTTAATTGGGTCCTTGCGAAAGCAAGGGGGGCCTCCCGCATTCCCACCTCTTACCTGGCCAGTGACAAAGGTAATTGCATCCTTAACTAGTACCTAGTCAAGTCTTGTATTTTGAACTTCTAGGTTTAGGAGCCCTAGAAGCTAGGTTTGTACTTCTTGTTTTATAGGTCAAAAGTTCTATCTTTCTTGGTTTGTACCTATGGATCCTAATCTTGAACTCTTTATGAGGACCCTGACTGAAAAGTTAGACACTGTAACTGAGCAATTAGGGCAAATCAACAAAGAATTAGGTCAAGTAAAAGATAGAGTTGAGACCCTTGAAGAGCCTCAAAGGATCCCCATCGAACCTGAATCATCTAGGTCAATTCCTCGAGGTCCAAGAGCCCAATATCATGTGCACATCCCTGAATACAATCCAAGGAGACTTGATCCTGATTTCATGGAAGAAGCCCGTCGAGTCCATCGGCCTGACTTTACTCCTGATCGTATCCCTAGGCGACCTCACCAGGATTACTTAGATCAAGATGAAAGAGCCATGAGGAACATTCGATTAGAGGCTCCTATCTTTGATGGAAGCCTAGACCCTAAAGCTTATGTTGATTGGGAGGGAGAAATGGATCAATATTTTGAATGGTATGAGATGACCGAGAGAGAAAGTATAAGTTTGCCAAACTGAGGTTAGTCCGCCAGGCTAGGTTATACTGGGAGAATATCGGGCGAATGCTTAGGCAAAGAGGAGACATGCCCATAACCACTTGGAGAGCTATGAAAATCAAGCTTAGGGAAAAGTATGTCCCTATGTCCTATCACCAAAGACTATTAGATCAGTGGCAAAGATTATACCAGGGCAATAAGACTGTGTCTGAATATATTACCAAGTTTGATGAGTTTGCGATGAGGTGTAACATTGATGAATCAGAAGCTGTAACATTGTCTAGGTTTAGAGCCGGTTTGCGTGAAGAAATTCAAAAGGAATTATTTCTAAGAGAAATCACTGACCTAGACCAAGCCTATCAAATAGCCAGAGATTGTGAAAGGTTTCAAAGGGGACCGATAGTCAGAAGACCCGAACTAAGTAAGATTAGCACCCCTACTCAGAAACCAGGGTTCAACCAAATGCGACCAAATCACCCCACTCCTACTATCCCATCCGTCAAACGAGTGACAAGGGTAAGGCCCCTGTAGTTCAAAAGAGTAACAACCCGAATGTCCATTGTTTTAAATGTAACAGGAAGGGACACTATGCCAACCAATGCCCTGCCCGTTCTCTACACATAGGAGAACTAGCTGAAGAGGACCCTGAAGATACTAAAGAGTTTGAAAAAGAGGTATATGAGGCTGAATCCAATCTGATCAATGAATATGATGAAGAGGAAGAAGAGATTGATTATGATGAGACTTTGGGTGTTGTTAGAATTTTGACCCAAACAAAGGAAAAGGAGGATTGGAGAAGAACTAATATACTCCAAACATTTGTTAAGATAGGGGAGAAGGTTTATAAAATCATTATAGACAATGGGAGTTGTGTGAATGCTATTTCCACTAAAGCCATTAAGAATTTAAGCTTGACCCCTGTTCCCCATCCCAATCCATACAAAGTTTCTTGGATAGATTCAACATCCATTCCCATTAAATCCAGATGTCAAGTTCCCATTCAAATCCAATCCTATCATGAACAAGTCTGGTGCGATGTACTACCCATGGGAGTAAGTAGCATCATTTTGGGTAGACCTTGGTTGTATGATCATGATGCAACTTTATATGGTCAATCCAATTCTTGTGCTTTCAACCATCTAGGGAAAAAGCTTATCATTAACTCGACCCCACCTAAGGACAATATCAAGAAAGGGTCTAGTGATTTGAAAGAGAAGAAACAAGATCTGAATTTGATCAGTGTCAAGGAAATAGAGAAAGAAATCAATGAAGGATCACCTATGTGGATTTTGGCACTTAAAGAAAGTCGGAATGAAGATCCTAAGGAACCACCTCAAGAAGTCACAAAGATCTTAGAAGACTTTAAGGATGTATTCCCAGAAGATTTACCCAATCACCTGCCCCCACTTAGGGATATTCAACATACAATTGATCTAGTCCCAGGAGCCACCTTGCCTAACCTACCTCACTATAGAATGAATCCTACTGAGCACGCTGAGCTACAAAGACAAGTTGGAGATCTCCTCCAGAAAAAGTTTATTAGGGAGAGTTTAAGTCCTTGTGCAGTACCTGCCCTACTGACCCCGAAGAAGGATGGCACTTGGAGAATGTGCATCGATAGTCGTGCCATCAACAAAATTACGGTCAAGTATCGATTTCCTATCCCTCGCCTTGATGATATGCTTGACATGATGACCGGAGCCACTATATTTTCCAAGATTGATCTTAAGAGTGGTTATCACCAGGTTAGGATCAAACCTGGAGATGAGTGGAAAACTGCATTCAAAACTAAGGATGGTCTTTATGAGTGGTTGGTTATGCCCTTTGGTCTATCAAATGCCCCTAGTACATTTATGAGGATCATGACTCAAGTTTTAAGACCTTTCATGGGAAAATTTGTTGTAGTATATTTGATGACATCCTCATCTATAGTAAGACTAGGGAAGACCATTTAGATCATCTTAGACAAGTCTGTTACACCCTTAGAAAGGAAAATCTATATGCCAATCTGAAGAAGTGCGAATTCATGACTAACAGAGTAACCTTTCTAGGGTTCATTGTTACTACTAATGGTGTTTCTGCTGATCCCGAGAAAATTAAGTCCATAGTCGAGTGGCCCGAACCCAAGAACATACATGACGTCCGTAGCTTCCACGGTCTTGCCACCTTCTATAGGAGATTCATCCAAGGGTTTAGCACCATTGTTGCTCCAATCACGGATTGTCTTAAGAAAGAAAATTTTGAATGGACCAAACAAGCCAATAAAGCCTTCCTTGAGATTAAAGGAAGAATGACACAAGCACCAATCTTAAGGTTGCCTGACTTCTCTAAAGTTTTTGAGGTTGCTTGTGATGCCTCTGGGATTGGAATTGGTGGAGTTTTAAGTCAAGAGAACCATCCGGTAGCTTTTTTTAGCGAGAAACTAAATGGCGCAAAGTTGAGATATTCCACCTATGACAAGGAGTTATATGCGGTAGTTCAGGCTTTGAAATATTGGAGACATTACTTGTTACCGCAGGAGTTTGTTCTATTTTCGATCATGAAGCCCTCCGATTCCTTAGCTCCCAAAAGAAGTTAAACCCTAGGCATGGAAAATGGGTAGAGTACATCCAAGCTTACACCTTTGTTCTAAAACACCGTGCTGGTTCTGACAATAAGGTTGCCGATGCTTTAAGTCGACGTTCTATGCTCTTGACGTCCGTAAGTACTGAAGTCACAGGATTTGATAAGTTGAAGGAAGAGTATAAAAGTTGCCCTGACTTTAGTGAGATTTTTGAATCTGTCAGTCTAAGGCCTTCTAGAGAATACAAAGACTTTACTCTTCATGATGGGTTCCTTTTTAAAGGAGATAAGTTGTGTATTCCCCGAACCTCAATTAGGGAATTCTTGATTTGGGAAATCCATGCCGGAGGTTTAGCGGGCCATTTCGGAAGGAATAAAACTATTCTAGCTTTGGAGGAACAATTCTTTTGGCCCAGCTTAAAACGAAATGTTGCCCAAGTCGTAGCCCAGTGTAGGACATGTGCTGTTGCTAAAATGCAAAAATAAAACACTGGACTATACACCCCTTTACCCGTCCCTGATCGACCTTGGCAAGACATCAGTATGGACTTTGTGTTGGGACTACCAAAGACCTTAAGGAGACACGATTCCATCTTTGTGGTAGTCGATAGATTTTCTAAAATGGCACATTTTCTGCCTTGTTCCCAGACCTTCGATGCATCAAAAGTGGCCAAGTTATTTCTAGATGAAGTGGTTAGATTACACGGGTTACCTAAAACCATCGTGTCTGATAGGGATGTTAAGTTCACCAGTTACTTTTGGAAAACCCTATGGCACCTGCTAGGAACCAAGTTAAACTTTTCTACCACTTATCACCCCCAAACTGATGGTCAAACAGAAGTTGTAAATAGAAGTCTTGGAAATATGTTGAGATGTTTAGTGGGAAAACATACTGGAAATTGGGACCTTTTACTGCCACGTATAGAGTTTGCCTATAATAGTTCAGTTAACAGATCCACTGGAAAAAGTCCTTTTGAGATTATTCATGGGTACAAACCAAGAAAGCCAATAGACCTCATTCCATTGCCCATGCATGTACGAACATCAGAGTCTGCTGAGTCATATGCACAACACATTAGGGATTTACACAAAGAAATTAGCGAGAAAATCCATATAAGCAATGAGAGTTACAAGCATATGGCTAATTCCCATAGAAGAGCAAAAGAATTTCATGTAGGAGACTTTGTCATGATAAGGCTCAGACCTGAACAGTTTCCAAAGGGAACTATGAAGAAACTACACGCCCGTGGTGCAGGTCCTTTCAAAATAATAAAAAGAATTGGACCTAATGCTTATATACTGGACCTACCTTCTGACTTTGGTATTAGTTCCACCTTTAATATTTCAGATCTGGTAGAATACAAGGAACCAACAATGAATCCCAGTGAGTTTTTAGGACCTGATCCATCCTTTGAGAGTGAACCAATCCCAGAGTGTCCACCAGCCACAAAGCGAGAAAGAATTGAACGGATATTAGATGACAAGATTGTCACTACCCAAATAAAGACTATCAACGCTACTTGGTCCATTGGCAAGGTAGACCTGATTCTGAAGACTCATGGATCACTCAAGAAGAACTGCAAAGGATCGATCCAGATCTGCTTGAATATTACCAAAGCCAAAATGATCCATACTCGTCAGGGCCGAGTTTTTTTCACCCGGAAGAATTGATGGGGACATCAGCAAGAAGAAAAGGTTGCAGACTGACACTCTTTGGTTTTGTAGTTAATCTACTTTCCGCAGGTTCCACTTACTCGAGCCAAGAGTTTCAATTTCTCAAGTGGCAACTCATGCTGCAAAATTTCAACTTCTGCCAAGTCTCAAAGTATCGACACTTCCTGCCTTGAGTCAACACTGCTATCAAGACATCAAGTCTTCTCTTTGGAAGTCAAATCTTGGAGGACACATGGAGGTATCTGATGATGACACATGGCAACTTAGAAGTCAAATCTTGGAGGACACATGGAGGTATCTGATGATGACACATGGCAAACTAAGGAGGTGCCACATGGAAGCTGGTGCAACCAAATTTGTTAGGGATTGATTGTAATTAGTTAGCTATATCATAACTAATCCTTAGATTGTTATGATCTTTTAGTTTTTTGGGCTGAAATTTTTGGAAGTCCTTTGGCCTATAAATAGGCCAAGCTTTCCCTCTTGTAGATATGAAGTTTGAGAAATAAAATCAAGTTTATTTGATTTCTTTTGCCAAGTGCCTTGTTCATCTTTGAGTATGAAGAGGGTGAGATGCTCTTAGTTTGAGTTGAGGCTCGTGTTTCCCTAGTCTTAGATCTAGGTCACTCCTTGAGGGAAGGGGTGAGAGGCCCAATTTGCTACTCTAAACCATTCTACCAAGGTTCCATAATAGTTTCAGGAAGAAGGACAAGTGCTACCCAAGTCTCAGCAAAATTTTTCAAATCCTTCCTTTCCTTGTTCGATTTTTTTATTTCCTTCAATTCCTTTGCCTCCACGGTCTTACTTCTGATCACTTGCAGGTTCTCTTGAGGATGTTAGAGTTGAGGATGATGGCTCCACGTCAAGGATCAAGTGCCAAGGTGAGTTCTTAAGTAAGGAGTGTAGATCTTGTCAACCAACCCTCAATTCTTTGAGTGTTGAGTGCATCCCTTCCACTTTAAGATCTTACTTCATTGTTGAAAAAAAAAAACCTCTTGGTCCTTTAGATCTGAAGTTTTAAAGGTGGCTTAACTTAGTTTGAAGGTTTCCATACCTTTAGATCCTAATCTTTTTATTTCTTTGAAAGAAGCTTGCACAAGGGTGTTTAGATTTCTGCTTCCGGTTTGATGTTCTTCATTTCTCCCATGCATGAATTCAGCCATAGCTTGGGCTCAAATGTTCATTAAGGGTGGTAATCACTTAGAACACATCACCATCCCCTCATTCCACCAATTTTTTTCATACCCCATCAGATAGCTGAGGGAATAAGCACCTTTTTAAAATTATAAGTCTGTCATCAAGGGATACCTTTAGTTGTTCCTGGGTTCCCTAGGGAATAAGTTCAGGGGTTATCTAACCATGGGTTATCCCCTCTGGTTAAACTTTTTCAACATATCCCTTCTAGTAATAGCTTTTAGGGATAAGAGGGATATCCAAGGGATATCCCCCCTTATCCCCTATTTCAAACACTCCCTAATGTAGTGTTTGAAATAGGGAATAAGAGGAGATATCCAGGGGTTATCCCCTTTTATTCCCAAAAGCCATAAGTATAAGGGATAGCTAGGAATTAAGTTAACCAAAGGGATAATCCATTATTAACCATGGTTAACCATGGGATATTTCCTCAATTTATTCCCTAGAAAATGCAGGAATAGCTGGTTATCCCTCCAAATAAGAGTAAAAAAAAGTTATCCTATGGATTTACCTTTTTGCATTTGTTATGATCAATGAAATAGCCAAGGGATATTCCTAGGAATAGATAGGGGATAAACTCTATCACGTACACTTATCCATGGATAAATTTTTTTCTATCAAACACTACCTAAAGGAACAAACCATATCTCGCTATGATGGCTCCTTAGTTATTTCTCAAGTCAAGTTAATCACACGATCGAAGCTGCAATTACGCTTGGTGGAAGCCAATGTCATCAATGACTTGAGCTGCCAGGGAGCCATGAAGCAATAGAAAAAAATTCTTTTATCTTTTTCTTTCCTTCTAACATAAGTCTTCTTCATGAAAATGAGAAATAAGAAACATGTTACTCTCATTCTCTACTCCTTTCTTTTACCTTCTTTCCAAACAAAATAATTTATGATATTTTTATTTTATTTCCTTTTCCTCCCCTCTATTCTCTCCAATCCCAACAATCCATAAGACTTTATTTGTATCTTTGGAGGGAAAGGAAGGAAAGAGTAAAAAGAAGAAAAGGGATGAAGGGTAAGGAAGGATTGTTCTTTTAATTTTGTTTAGAAAGGATGGAAGAAGTAAGAAAGGTAAAATTAATTATCTTATTTGGATAGAAGAAAGAAAATAAAAAGGAAAAGAGTTATGTGATAATTATATCCCTTCAAAAATTAAATAAACCATCGGAATGAAATAAAGAAGAGAAAGAAATATAGATATATTTTGGTCTTTCAAAAAAATAACTTAAATATTTTTTCTCCTCCACGTTACCCTTGATTTGGGAGTTAATAAATTTATCCTTGTTGAGGGAGATGTTAGATATGTTTGGGGGAAGAGTCGCTGCCTTTTCCCAAATCCGTACTTCGCGTGCCAAAGGCGAAGAGTCACCATCACTAGCGCCTCGTGTGCGAAAGGTGAAGGGCCACCGTCCTTTCATCTAATTGAGTGTTAGTTTTGGTCTAAAAGTTTAAGCCATTAGGTTTGGTGCTTGATGGAAGTATCATATTGAAAGTTATCTATATATAATTGATCCTCTCTCCACCTAATAAGGATACCAATTTAAAAATTCATTAAGTTATCTGCTACGAAAGAGATAAGGTTAAGGAAGAGAAACCAGTTATTTTTTAACAAAAGAGGCTATCAAAACCCAATCAGATTTAAGTCTATCTACGATTATGATGAGTTCCACATCAAGTAAGTATTTTATATTTTATTTTATATAACAAATTATTATTGAAGATCCTAAACTCTTACATAGTGGTATCAGAGCCAGAATTTTTAATATAAATAATTTGTTCATATATTATGATTGATTGATTTCGCATCAAAATGAATTAACGATGAACCTTCAAGTTTTAGCTGGATATATTGTTGGCCATTAAAATGTATATGTATATTTTGTTGTGGGTTTGTCAAACAACCTCACAACCATACCCGAGCCCGGTAGGGTTAGCCTCCTAATACTTTGGTGCTAGTCTGCCAAAGATTCCGTTGTGTTGTAGATGGGTTCTTTAAGAGTGCTTTTCCCTATTGGTACCATAAAGGTAGAATGAGATGGTTGCTACTATAAGGTGCAAAGAGAATAATGTACTGAAAATAGCATGTGGGTTACTCTAATGAATTATCATAATTTTTTTTTTACAATTAGGGAAGAGAATTAAAAAAATAAATAAATAGCAATCTAATTACGATGATGATGTATATATATGTTGTGTTTACCCAAAGAAAATATACAATATATTTTATGTGTTATCTGAATTTATTAATTTAGTGAGCATTTATATTTTTTTGCAGCTATTTCTCTGCATCATATGCTTCTGCTGTTACTATCTTTAATGGTTTAAACTTCTATGAATGGCGTGAGCAAGTCAATTTCCAATTAGGTGTCTTGGATCTTGACTTGGCACTACTAGAAGAAAAGCCTACTGATATTACTGATACGAGCAGTGAGGCAGAGAAGTTAAAACATAAAGCATGAGACAGATCTAATAGATTATATCTTAGTTTCATGTGAATGACAATTGTCAATAACATTAAGTCTACTCTTCCAGAAAGTGTAACCGCTAAAGAATATCTTAAGCTTGTAGAAGAGCGCTTTCGTTCCACTGATAAGTCACTTACAGGAATACTAATGGCTGAATATAAACTAGTTTGGCCACTTTGGTCACTAACTAACTAATTTAATCTTGATGTCATATAACTATAAAATTTCATAAATCATATGACTGAATATAAACTAGTTTGGCCACTTTGGTGACTAACTAACTAATTTAATCTTGATGCCATATAACTAAACCATAATACTATTAAAATATTAAAAAAATCTCTTTATAGGCTCATGCAACCGTATACTTGATTGCTAAGGAAACGGACAACCCAATCTGGTTGATGATATGGATCCTCTTAGCCCTCTCACTTCGATTGTTTGCAACTGATGAAGCAATCCGAAAGACCTATGCTATCATGATATCTCTCAAGCTGTAAATGCCCTTGAGGTATTTACTAAAGAGGTTGAAAGGTAACTAACTAGATAGAAAAGTAAAAATAGTAAGATCTGATAAAGGTTGTAAGTATTATGGAAAGTATGATGAATCAAGGTAAAATCCAGGTTGATTTGCAAAGTTCCTCGAAATACATGGCATATGTGCATAGTATACTATGCCAGGCATACCTCAATAAAATGGTATGGTAGAAAAGCGAAATAGAACATTAATAGATATTGTTAGGAGTATGATAAGTAATTCCTTATTACTCAAATCTTTGTGGATATATGCCCTTAGAACTGCATTATATTTACTGAATAGGATTCCTAATAGGCAGTTTCTAAAACTCCTTTTGAGTTATGGACGGAAAGAAAACCTAGTTTAAGACATGAGTGCATAATCTACATGAAAAGAAATTGGATTCTCAATTGTCAATGGTTACTTTATTGGTTACCCAAAATCCAAAGGGTATAGGTTTTATTGTCCAAACCATAGTTCTAGAATTATTGAGACAAGCAATGCCAAATTCATTGAGAATGATGAAGTTAGTGGGAGTACTGACAAACAGATTGTGGATATCAATGAAGTAATGGTTAATGTTTCATTATCCATAAATATTCCTGCATCCACAATTATTACATACATTATTGCAGAATTGCAAGAACAAAACAATAATGAACAATGTTTGAATGAAGAAGTATCTCATGAAGAGCCTAACCTACCAGTAGCTAACAGAAATGAACCATGTGGAATAGCTTTAAGTAAACCTATAAGGATAAGAAAATCAGCTATTTCAGATGATTATTTAGTTTATTTACAAGAGTCAGATTTTGATTGTGGCATTGATGAAGATCCTATTTTATTTTGTAAGCCATTAATAGTGACAAGTCTGATAAATGGATTAATGCTATGAAAGATGAGTTAAAATCAATGGCGGAAAACAATGTCTGAGATCTTGTCGAATTGCCAGAAGGTTCTAAATGAGTTGAATGTAAGTGGGTTTTTAAGACCAAACATGACATGAATGGCAATATCGAACGTTTTAAAGCTAGACTTATCGCCAAGAATTATACTCAGAAGGATGGCATTGATTATAAAGAGACATTTTCACCGGTTTCAAAGAAAGATTCATTAAGAATTATTATGGCTTTTGTAGCTCAATTTGATTTAGAGTTACATCAAATGGATGTGAAAACATCCTTTTTTAATGAGGATATAAAGGAATAAATTTATATGGATCGACCTGAAGGTTTTTTCATAGAAGGAAAGGATCATATGGTGTGTAAACTTAAGAAATCATTATATGGACTTAAACAAGCTTCCAAACAATGGTATCTTAAGTTCAATGATACTATTATATCTTTTGATTTTCATGAAAATATCATTGATCGGTGCATTTACCGAAAGATTTATGAAAGTAAGTTTATATTTTTGGTTCTATATATTGATGATATTTTGCTTACTGCTAATGATTTAGGCATCTTGTATGAGACTAAAAATTTTTTCTCTAAGAATTTTAAGATGCAAGATATGGGAGAGGCATCTTATGTGATTGAAATTTCAATATTTAGAAAGAGATCATATGGATTGGCAGGATTGTTTCAAAAAGATTACATTGAGAAAATTCTTGAGAGATTTAATATAAACAACTGTTCAGCATGTATTGTCCCAATACAAAAAGGGAATAAATTTAGTCTTATGCAATGTCCAAAGAATGATGTGGAACGTAAGCAAATGGAATCTATTCCATATGCTTTTGCTGTGGGTAGCTTGATGTATTTGCAAACTTGCATAAAACTAGATATTGGGTATTTGTTCCTATTAAGAGAAGGGGCAATTTCATGGAAAAGTGCCAAACAATCTATCATTGCCTCATCCACTATGGAAGCAGAGTTTATAGCCTGTTATGAAGCTACAATTCACGCATTATAGCTGTGAACTTGAGATTGTCGACACCATTACAAAGTCGCTGAAAATTTATTATGATAATTCCGCAGAAGTTTTCTTCTTCAAAAATGACAAATATTCCAGAGGTGCTAAACATATGGAATTAAAAGAAGATGTTCAAAAATAAAGAGTATGCATTGAACATATTAGAACAAATCTTCTGAGATCATTTAACTAGAGGTTTACGATCAAAGACATTTAAAGAACATGTACATAGAATGGATCTTGGTTGTATTAAAGATTGATCAGAATGATGTTATGACACTCTTGAGCTCATTTTTATTAAATTATTTCTTATTCCTTATGCTTGTATACGCTTAATGTTTTGAACAAGAAAATTAATGTCTTTAAGACAATTAAGTGGACATTAAGTTATATAAATTATGTGACCTAGTGATAAGTTGCTAATACGATAGTACATGGAAGGGAGTATGCAATTGAAACGTGTATGGCTGTCATAACTCTTATTATGTAATTTATTATGTTAAAGTCAATCATGATAAAAGTATAGCATTATGAAATTTAATTATGCGCACCTAATGTTTATACTATTAGATATTAATGTCATAAACTATTGGACCAAGTAAGACATTATGAAGGCGAAGGGTCACCGTCCTTTTGTCGGTGTTAGTTTTGGTCCAAAAGTTTAAACCATTAAGATTGGTATTTGATGGAAGTACCAGATTGAAAGTTATCTATATATAATTGGTCATCTCTCTCTATCTGATAAGGATAGCAGTTTAAAAATCTAAATGTTAAGGGAGAGAAACTAGTTATTTTTTAACAAAAGAGGATATCAAAATCCAATCAGATTCAAGTCTATCTACGCTTATGATGAGTTCCGCATCAAGTAAGTATTTTATATTTGATTTTATGCAACATATTATTTATTGCAGATCCTAAACTCTTACGGAGAAACAAGAGAAACCAATTACTCTCAATCTCTACTCTCGCTTTCTTTTCATCTTTCTTCTAAATAAAGTAATTTATGATATTTTCTTTTATTTTCTTTCCCTTTCCTTCGTTCCCTCCTATCCAAACTATCCCTAAAGGGATGGCCCGATAGCTCGCTATGCTGACTCCTTAACTGGTTCTCAAGTCAAGTTAATCATATATACGATTGAAGCTGCAATTACGCTTGGCGGAAGGCAGTGTCGTCATTGGCTTGAGCTGCCAGGGAGCCATGTAGCAATAGAAAAGAAGATAATTAACGTCAAAATAGCATCCATCATAGGCCCAGGCTTTTATCTTTGATCTTTTTTTTTTTTTTTTCTCTCTCTTTCCTTATACGAGAAGTCTTCTTAATGGAAATGAGAAACTTCCGATGCTGTGAATTTCTTTGCTGTAGTTTTGGCGAAAGATTCGACAACCACCGCTCGAAAAGATCCCATCCCAGACGCATCTTCTACTGCCTAATCGCATGAGCTTTTGGAAGTCCGGTGCCGGAGGCAAAGTGATAGAATGATTTGATGATAAAAATTAATAGAGAAAATAACCCCAGAAGAGCAGAGGCCACATGTACTTCTGGGCTGACGCCAGCCCATTGAAATATTTAAGCTTGAAATAGTGATTGATCGAGAAAGAGATCTTCCTCCACTGGGGAATGCATCGTGTCTTAACGTTGCATTAATTTCTGAAAGGAACCCACAAAATCTCTGGTACCAAATTATTGGATTTCAACTGAAAATTGAAGATGTTGACAGCTTGCCTGCTTTCCACTGGTGGACCGGCACCTGCACCTTTAAATGTTTGAAATCCTGGTAACTTAGGTAGTAAGTTATATAGCAGATTAATATGAAATAATTATCGATAAATGGACTTAACAACATGAATTATGATTGAAAAAGTCTTGCTGCATCATCTTTTGGTGTAGAGCATCACGGATTGATTGTCCGTACGTACCGGCACATATGCAGTGGCCCAATGGGCCTTATCGCACACGATTAGTGTATTCTTGCTGTATTGAAGGGCAATGCAGCAAGTTTTTTTCATTGTAATTTAGGTACAACTGGATTTGAAATCCTGATAACTTAGGTAGTAAGTTATATAGCAGATTAATATGAAATAATTATAGATAAATGGACTTAACAACATGAATTGTGGTTGAAAAAGCCTTGTTGCATCATTTTTTAGTGCAGTAAGCGCGCATCGATCGTACGGATTGATCGTTCACACGTGCCGATGCATATGCAGTGACCCAATGGGCCTTATCACATATCGCACGCATGGATGATCAATCCACATGACTAGTGCATGCTTGCTGCACTGAAACACGATGTGCAAGCCTTTTCCATTGTGATTCAGGTACAATTGGATTTGGGCTTGATCAATCATATTGAACCACTTTAAATCGATATGATTTGATAGCTCAATTTAGTATAAAAGTTGAACCATCTGGCTTCTAAGAGCATGATTTATAGGACCAAATGAACGATGGATTTCATTCCATACAAATTTAGTATTGAAATGATGCCCAATTCTTGGTACAGTAAATCTTGACGAAACCTTATGAGCTAATTGGCTTTAACCAACTTGACAGAAGTCCACCACGGTCATCTCATAACAAGGCCAAAATTAGCGCATTTCCAAAGACTTAGTTTTTATGGCTTATCTAAAAACAAAAAGAAAAAGAAGACCAGTATTGAAGTCGGAAGGGGAAGAGCAACACACCTAAGCCCACCAACGCATCATGTAGATGAATGGTAGGTGGAGGGTGACAGATAGAGAAGTGAGCACACATATATATGGCTTCAAGCATGGACTCTCATTCCATGCAAGAAATCACCATGGGTGCTCACTCTCTTCTGTCAAGCTTAAGCTCGTTCCCCTCCCAACAAACACCACAAACCTATTAGCTTTCTCCTCCGGAGAAGACCGAGCTGAAGTGAACCACCTCCCTCTTTGCATGGCGAGCATATGAGAGGGATTGGAAGGAGTTATATAAGAAGAGAGCAAGAGTGGGCAGTTGTTGTTGGGCCTGGTGTGGTGCTATTAAGGCCCAGGTGGGCTAACTTGTATTGGGCTGGGTTTGAGTCCAAGGGTTGAGATTAAATCAAGTCACGGGTGTACACGGGCTTGGGGATTAGTTTAATCTCATTGGTTTAGTCCATGGGAGTTTTTTGTTGAGTCTGGGCCTGGCCCACTTCGTGGATGTATTTAAACTCTAGTCTCTAGGGTTTGGATGGAATAGAGAACAGATTCTTTTCTCCCAAAAATTCCCTTCTCTCATCATAGGGCGGCAGCCCTTTCTTTCTCCTCCCCATCTTCCTCCTTTTTCAAGAAGTAAACCTAACAGGATTAGAAATCCTTAGTTCTAGTTCTTGTTGAACGGGGAATCCCATTGCTATTCATCAAGGTCTAAACCTAACAGGATTAGAATCCTTAGTTCTAGTTCTTGTTCAACGGGAATCCCATTGCTATTCATCAAGGTCTAAACCCTAACAAGTGGTATCAGAGCCTGGTTCAAGGAGTAATCTGGAGGCCTTCAAGGAGTTGAAATAATTTCAACAGAATCTCGTCAAGGTACTTCTCTATTTTATAAAATTTATTTTTGTGCTATTTTTGAAATTGGCCATGGGGAGTAGCATAAAAATAGAGGTTGAGAAGTTTGATGGGAAGGGAAGTTTCTCCATGTGGAAAGTCCGGGTAGAGGACCTCCTTGTGCAGCAGGGTTTAGATTTGGCTTTGGAGGAAAGGCCAGATGGGATGACAGACAAGCAGTGGATTTCATTGGAGAAGAAGACATGTTCAATGATCAGGGGCTGTCTGGCGGATTCAGTCCTCTATTCAGTGCTGGAGGAGAAGACCCCGAAGGGACTCTGGACGAAGTTGCACACCCTCTATATGGGGAAGAATATGTGCAACAAGTTGATGTTGAAGAAGCGCCTCTACAGCCTTCGGATGTCAGAAGGTGGAGATGTGCTGGGTCACATCCAGATATTCGACCAGATGAGCAATGAACTTCTGAATGTCGGGGTCAAGATGGAGGAAGAAGATAAAGCACTTCTGCTTTTATGTTCAATGCCCACGTCTTATGACTCATTGGTCACAACACTGCTCTATGGGAAGGAGACATTAATTTATGAAGATATTGTCTCGGTGCTTCGGACGAATGAGCAGAGGGAGAAGATGACCAAGGAAGCTGTTCCCCAGGAGGGTCTATCAGTTGGGGAAAGGACAGGCAGAGGTAGGGCAGGGACAGAAGTAAGTCTGGAGGACGATCAAAGTCCAGGAAAGGCAAGAGAGAGCTGAAGTGCTATAAGTGTGGAGAGGTAGGACATTTTAAGAAGAATTGTCCTAAGTGGAAAAATCAGAAGGGAGAAAAAGGAGGATCTGAGTCTGTGAGTACAGTTGCAGATCAGGAGGTGGAGGATGATCTCTTGGTTGTATCAGATGATCACAGGCACAGCACAGAGATGTGGACCTTGGATTCAGCCTGTTCTCATCATTACACTCCCAACCGGTCGTGGTTCAGTACTTACACAGAGGTTGAGGAGGGGAATGTGACTCTTGGAGATAATCACCCTTGCAAGGTGGCAGGTATTGGCACAGTGAGGGTGAGGATGTTTGATGGTATGGTGCGCACTCTTACCAGTGTGAAGCATGTTCCAGAACTCAAGAAGAATCTGGTATCACTGGGGTACTTGGAGCGGACTGGATACAGCTTCAGCAGTCGTGCCAGGAGTGGAGTTCTGAACATCTCCAATGGAGCCATGGTGGTGATGAGAGGGAGGAGGCTGGAAAATAATCTATACAAGATGGAGGGCTCTGTGATGACTGTGAAATCTGAGGTGGCAGCTGTGGAGCAAGATCCCCGGGATGTGTACAGGATGTGGCATTACCGCCTGGGCCACATGGGAGACAAGGGGATGAAAGAACTGAGCAAGAGAGGTCTGCTTCCAGACTTGAGTAGCGGAGATATGGAGATCTGTGAGCCTTGTCAGATGGGAAAGCAGAGGAGAGTACAGTTCTCAGTCAGCACAGCTAGGAGTGCTGAACCCCTGGAGTTAGTACACACAGATGTCTGGGGACCAGCCCCAGTTTCTGCAAGGAATGGGGCCAGATACTTTATGACCCTGATAGATGATTTCTCAAGGAAGCTGTGGATCTACTTTATGAAGGAGAAATCAGAGGTCTTCACCAAGTTCAAAATCTGGAAGGCTGAGGTGGAGAAGGAGCAGGGTAAAAGTGTGAAGTGTCTGAGGTCTGATAATGGCGGGGAATACACCAGCAGGGAGTTCCAGATTTTTTGTGAGGAGTGGGGCATCAGAAGGCACTTCTCGGTGATGGGAACTCCTCAACAGAATGGGGTGGCTGAGAGGATGAACAGAACACTATTGGAAAAGGCAAGATGCTTAAGGCTGCAGGCAGGGCTTCCAAAGATGTTCTGGGTTGACGCAGTAGATGCAGCTAGCTACTTGGTCAATCGGTCACCGCACACCAGGTTAGATGGAGACATTCCAGAGGAGATATGGTCTGGAAGGAAGACAAGCCTAAACCATCTAAGGGTGTTTGGATGCACAGCATATGTGCATGTTGGAGCTGGGGAGCGGAGTAAGTTGGATGCCAGGTCTAAGAAGATGGTGTTCCTAGGCTACCCGCGAGGAGTCAAGGGGTATCGGCTATGGGACCCCTTGGAGAAGAAGGTTGTCATCAGCAGAGATGTAACCTTTGATGAGAGCTCAATCCTCCAGAACAGAAGTGGCATGGATGCACAGCAGGGACTACAGGAGGTAGAACACGGTAACACTAGTCAGACAACCTCCTATACAGTTGTGCCATTTGCTAGTGGACCAGGAGGATTTGAGATTCAGGTGGAGAGGACTGACAGAGGGGGTAGAAGCCAGGGAGTTCAGCAGGATGCAGCTGGACAGGGGACTGATACTGGGATCGCACAGCAAAGGCCCAGGAGGAACGTGCGACCACCAGTTCGATACGGCTTTGAGGATTCGTTGTCATATGCCCTGGTGACAGCGAATGGAGACCCTTTCACCTATGAGGAGGCTATGGAAAGTCAGGATAGAGATAGGTGGATCCATGCTATGGCAGAGGAAATGCAGTCTCTTCACAGCAATAATACGTGGCAGGTGGTCCAGCTGCCACAAGGAAAGAAACCCATTGGTTGTAAATGGGTTTATCAGCGCAAGGAAGGAGCTTCAGAACAAGAGGGTATCAGGTATAAGGCAAGACTAGTGGCCAAAGGATACTCTCAGAAAGAAGGCATCGATTATGGTGAGATATTTTCTCCAGTTGTCAGGCACACTTCCATCAGACTATTATTGAGTATTGTAGCAGCTCAGGACTTGGAGCTGGAGCAGATGGATGTGAAGACAGCATTCCTCCATGGTCATTTGGAGGAGAGCATCTACATGGAGCAGCCACCAGGGTTTAGAGAACCAAGATCAGATGGGAAAGTCTGTTTGCTGAAGAAATCTCTGTATGGGCTGAAGCAGTCGCCGAGGCAGTGGTACAAGAGATTTGACACTTATGTTAGGAGCATTGGACTTTCCAGGTGTGAGTATGATTCTTGTGTGTATGTTAAATCTCTGGATGATGGGTCTAGGATGTACTTACTCTTGTATGTAGATGACATGCTGATAGCATGCAAGAGTGAGAAGGCTGTACAGGAACTGAAGATAGCTTTGTCTCGGGAGTTTGAGATGAAGGATCTGGGGCCAGCCAGGAAGATCCTAGGGATGGAAATCATCAGAGATAGATCCAAAGGTGTGCTGCATCTGAGTCAGGGTGGCTACATTAAAAGATTCTGGAGCGATATGGGATGAAGGATGCCAAACCGACAGCACTACCTTTGGCAGCACATTTTTCCTTATCGAAGACCATGTCACCACAGACTGAGGTGGAGGCTCAGGAGATGGAGAAGGTACCATATGCTTCTGGTGTTGGGAGCCTTATGTATGCCATGGTATGTTGTAGGCCAGACATAGCCCATGCAGTGAGCCAGGTGAGCAGGTTCATGGCGCAGCCTGGTAGGGAGCACTGGCGAGCACTGAAGGGAATCTTCAGGTACTTGGTAGGTACAGTTGGGGTTGGTATTTGCTATGGACAGCAAGAAGATGCTGAGAGATCCAACTTATCCAAGGAGGCTCGTGGGCAGTTATATGGGTATGTGGATGCAGACTTTGGTGGAGATGTGGACACTAGGAGATCCACAACAGGCTTTGTGTTCAGCCTGTTTGGTGGTCCAGTATCGTGGAGATCATGTCTGCAGCCCATCACAGCCTTATCTACCACGGAGGCAGAATACATAGGTATCACAGAGGCAGCAAAGGAAGCTCTTTGGCTGAAGGGCTTGATGCTGGAGATGGGACTTGATCAGAAGGTTGTCCAGGTGCATAGTGACAGCCAGAGTGCTCTGATGCTTGCGCAGAATGCAGTCTATCATGCCAGGACGAAGCACATTGACCTCAGATACCACAGGATCAGAGAGCTGGTGGAAGATGGTGAGGTGGAGCTGGTGAAGGTATACACCAAAGAAAATCCAGCAGATGCACTGACTAAGGTTCTTCCACGGGACAGTTTTCAAAAGTGTATTTCGTTGTTAAAGCTGATGGACACAGTGGACGTGCTGAGGCCTTGAAAGCACCAAGGTGGAGATTGTTGGGCCTGGTGTGGTGCTATCAAGGCCCAGGTGGGCTAACTTGTATTGGGCTGGGTTTGAGTCCAAGGGTTGAGATTAAATCAAGTCACGGGTGTACACGGGCTTGGGGATTAGTTTAATCTCATTGGTTTAGTCCATGGGAGTTTTTTGTTGAGTCTGGGCCTGGCCCACTTCGTGGATGTATTTAAACTCTAGTCTCTAGGGTTTGGATGGAATAGAGAACAGATTCTTTTCTCCCAAAAATTCCCTTCTCTCATCATAGGGCGGCAGCCCTTTCTTTCTCCTCCCCATCTTCCTCCTTTTCAAGAAGTAAACCTAACAGGATTAGAAATCCTTAGTTCTAGTTCTTGTTGAACGGGGAATCCCATTGCTATTCATCAAGGTCTAAACCTAACAGGATTAGAAATCCTTAGTTCTAGTTCTTGTTCAACAGGGAATTCCATTGCTATTAATCACAGGTCTAAACCCTAACAGTTGTTTCCCCTTTAAACGAAAAAAAAAAGTTATAGCACGAAGGCATATTCTAATCCTCAATCCATGCACTATCCACCACTATGCGGCACTCGATGGCGCCTATAAGCAAAAAGGATGCTAATTACTTTGAAAATGGCCTTCAATGTATGTAGTCTCGCGGAAGCATGCGCATGCATCTTATTCTATATATTTAGATAGTGTTTGAAATAGGGGATAAGAGGGGATATCCAGAGGATATCCTCTCTTATTCTCAAAAGCCATAACTATAAGGGATAACAGGGAATAAAGTTAACCAAAGGGATAATCCATGGTTAACTTAACCATGGGATATCCCCTCAATTTATTCCCTAGAGAATGCAGGAATAGCTGGTTATCCTTCCAAATAAGAGTAAAAAAAGGTTATCCCATGGATTTACCTTTTGCATTTGATATGATCAATGGGATAGCCAAGGGATATCCCTAGGGATAGCCAGGGGATAAATTCTATCCCGTACACTTATTCATGGATAACATTTTCCTATCAAACACTACCTTAATGTTTGGTGGGGTGTACCAAACGGTGAGCAGCTTTGTGGGGTTAAAAGCAGAAGTAGAGAATGAGGAGAAGGATAGGAAAAGGTGAAGGGAAATTTGGGAGACGAGGATGTTCTCTACGTTATGCTCGATCCCTTTACGGTCTTCCATGGTGCGAAGTGGTTGAAAGGAGACGTAGCTATAGGCCAATATATTTGCTTTCCTACGTGCCACTAGACCGTAGAAGGGCATCTCTTGCGTCATGATTCGCCTCTTATACATTGTTAGCTTCATGGTCATGTATATATATATATAGAATAAGAGGACATGGAGGTTCTGGGCATCAGAGTACTAATTTTCGTGAAATATACTTGCAACTCAACGAAGACTCTGATCCTTTGAACTTACGACCACGAGGAAACTTTTCCATAATAAAACGTATCCAAGAAGCTTGCTTTTGTTGGAGGTGAAATTTTTGGGAAAAAAGGGTTATTTTTTCTTTGTAGTGGGAACTTTTTCCTTTATTGGAGCAGGCTTTCCATTTTTCCTTTGAGACTTGTGCTTGAAGTATGATATATATAATATGAGAGAGAGAGAGAGAGAGAGAGAGAGAGAGAGAGAGAGAGAGTAAGTTCTCTGTAGTCAGCTCTACTTTTTCATTGGTTATGCATTGTACAATATTTGAAAGTTGAAATACTTTATTGCAGTGATATGTTCTATGTTGGATAGGAAAATTTCTAGGTTTTCTATTTAGATATGTAGGAAGCCAAAAAGAATTTGACATTATGAGATTTGTATTTTTAATATATATTATGTTTTTGTATTCTATTTTTGATATAAGAAAAAATACTTACAATTATGTTCATAAAAAAGGGTTAGCAACATCGTAAAACTTATGAAATTAAAGATCCATTAACATCAAATACCATAGCTTGGTCAACCACTTAATTGGCCTCACAACAAATGTGAGCATATTTAAACTAGTTTATTATAAAGAGTGGCAATTTATAATTTGACCTACCAAGCTAACCTATTTTAAGTAGTTGAAGATTTAACATAATGAATTTAGATCATAATGAGTTAATTTATTGATATCTATTTACTAAATGGGTTGGGTTGGATTTAGCTTTAGATCTTTAATATGTTTAACTTATTATAACTTATTTAATAATTGGGTCAGGTCATGACCTTATCTATTTAACCCGTTTAAACCTATTTGACCCGTCTAAAATATACCTAACCTCAACTTAACTCAACTCATTTAAGTCTTTTCCCAATTACATGGGGTCAACTATACGAATCTATTTTTTCTAGTTTGATTTAGTAGATTCATATTTTAAGGAAGTTAATGAAGTTTTACGCTGTTGTTAGCTACCTAACGCAATTCTTCTTCTTTATCCGAGCTTAGGACTGACCTTGACGGAGTTAAAATATGCCCAACCTATTTAACCTTACTTATTTTAAACCCATTTAACTTATTAGAAACTCACTTAACTTGCTTAAAATGTTTAACCTTACTTGATCCATTTAAAAATGGTTTGTAAGTTATGTTAGATTTCCTTTTTAATAAAAAAGTTGGATTAGCTATTGAATAGACTGTTTCAGTTTGATAAATTTTAACTCAAGTCATACTTTACCCAACTTAGATATGACTTGACTCGATCGGATTGCTACTCCTAGTTAATTTGTATGTTTAACCGGGCTCTTTGACTTCTTTTAACTCTTTGTGATGCACAATACACACAAGACATGCTAGATAATACAATAAGAAATATGTTTCAAAATTTTGGATAAAAGATAAAATACTAACTAAAAATAAAAAATAATATTAGATAAATAAAAAATAAAATTCTAAATAGAAAGTAGAGAATGAAGGTGGACATTGTCATTTAAGGAGATATAGATAGAGAGTGCTTGAAAGATTTTATTGAATGCAACATTTCAAATTAGAACTTAGAATTGAAATTAACTATGTACATAATTTTCTTTCTAAATAAAATAGCCCATGTTGGTAAGTATATTATAATAAAGTTTTTTTGAACTAAATAATATTACATCCACCCAACAGAACTAAATGTTCTGTTTACCATATAATATAGACTTGCAAATGGGCAAAGGCATGCACACATTGCCTTTGCCCATTTCACAACATAATAAAAAATAAAATCATAAATTATCAATATTTCAATAAATTCATTTCAAGTTATCTCAATGAAATATAAGAATAAATACATAAATTAAAATATAATTTAAAATAAACATGAAATTGATTGTGAAATTTTTCATGTTCATTCTAATATATTATGATATCAAATTATGATCTATGATATATATTTTCAATTTGAGATGTTCATCATTTAATGCATTTAAGACCAAATACTATATTCTTGAATAAAACTTAGAAGCAGTTTATATAGTTTTTCACTTAATAAGTAGCAGATGTATTATTTCTTGATTAAAAAATTAACACAATTTTGTCTATACCTCTTCCCTTATCTCTCCTTATTGTCAAGAGAAAAAGATAGAGCTAGAGAAGATGATAAAAATAGAGAGCATAGATGTAGACGCATTAATTAGTTATATCAACATTTTGATTGTAATAGAGCATCACACCTTGAGTAGTTTTTTTTCATGGATCATGTCTCATGCCTGATTCTAGTTGTTACAACTAGAGCTCTTTGACATATGCAATCATATAACTATATGTCACAACTAATTGTGTATCTTATGTTACGTTTTGAATATTGATACAAGAAGGGTTTGCAAGAATCGAGTGTCAAATATTCCAGATATGTAGCAAAAGAAACAAAATTAAGAAAGAAAATTCAAGCCTATCCTTTTTTAAAAAAAAAAGAGGTGCTTGAGTTGTGGCTTGAATAATTCACCCCTAGCGTCAACATTCAAAATGCATTCAAAATTTAGAGCATCTCTCTAAGAAGAAAATCACTCCAAAGCATACTATGAGATAGCACCATAGCACTATTGGTATCTATCCAATTATAATCATAAAATTGATTAAACCTCTGACCAAACTAATTAAACTTAGAATAATCAAACCCAACTTTTCATACAGTTTTTCATTAACATGAACTATGATTCCTATACAACAACCAACAAAGAGAAGTTCTTCACTTTGTTAAAGTGTGACTAAGCTTTGGTAAAAAGATCAAGACATATTCTACTTCCACAAGAGCTTTCATTTGTTAAAGCTATTATCAGAACTACCTTAAGCACTACCACAAAATAATTAATTAGAGATAAAACATTTTACTATGAAATATAAATTATAGCTAATAAATACTGTGAAGCAATGAAATAAAGATTTTGTTGCATAATATCTCTTATGTATCTTCTTTTTTAATAAAAAACTCATTCTTTATTAAGTTTTATCACAAAACTTATGGAGCCAAACATCTCCACCCCTACCTTTTGGTGGTAATTCTTTTGACAATGTTTTAAGACTTTTTTCAACACAGTATTATCATCACGAGTACTAGAACTTTTAGCAATGAGATTTTTTCAATAAATAATTCTTAATTTTGATTGAAAATTTTAGTGACAAATTAGTTTTATAACTAAAGATTAATTTAGTAGTGCTATTGATAATCTTCTCATAAAATATAAACTATTTAGTAATAAAAATTTGTCACAAAAATATCATTCATTGTTGTTTCTTAATATAATTTTAGTGACAATAATATTTCTATTAGTGTGTTCCCTATATCCAATCGGATTAGATGCTAGTTTGCACATATCTTATTATGAACGTAAATCAAATTTATTGGTTTCTTTATCTATTCATGTATAATTTATATATATATATTAGATATATTTTATCTGTGAGATAAAGTCCTAAAGAATATGAACTGTGCATATGAAATTTGTAATGAAGATTACAAATTGTAAGATTCAAAATTGCATATTATGGTTCGATTTTTTAAATTTTTCTGATCGATGTGTAGACAGGACTGGGCACTATCGAACGCCATTGAGACTAGCACACATTGCATATCTTCACCTTATGCTGAGCAGCAGATCTTGCAAGCTAAAGTATGAAGATACTCGAATAGGTGTGTGGATGCTTGTTATTATAACGATTCATTGGATGATCCACATAGAGATCCTATATGAATATTCTATATAGTGTTGATGGTTGATCTCTGATGATGATGGTGCGAATGATCCTTTGACTTGAGATCTTCATTGCACCTCATATATGGAATGCCATGCTTTGATGACATGCAAATGTCGCTCTAGCCATGGATGAAAAATATGGTATCAGTTGGGTATAACATGAAATACATAAAGGTGGTGTTTGATCAAGATATGATTCATCTTCTTGATAGAGAGGATTATATTCTACGGTCACTTGATAGATTAAATTGACTATTAAATCCTTGCAAGGTTGAGTTGAAATTCTAAATGGTTTCGAAGTTTCAATTCATGTGAGTCAATTTTTTATGAGATCAAGTAAATAAAGATTAATTATAAGGTTGATATATTTCATACCACTGATTGATCTGGGATATGTAACGAAGGAATTGAATTGTACGATAATCGTTCATGAACAGGTGTTGTTGATGACCACGTCAACAAAATCCTTAACACTTGGGTAGTCATGATGCTTTACTAGAGGTCGCTCATGATCTATAATCATGAATTATTTGATTTGATCAAGGGGTTGATTTGGACAAAGTATTAACTAAGTCATCCTTTTCAATATTAAGGACATAATTATTGCCAACTTATCAAGGAACCTAATGGATCACACGCATTAAGGAGATTTTGGATGAAGTTAAAATAAAAATTAAGTTGGACTTAATTCAGATTAGATGACCAATTAATTATGATTGAATTTGACTCAATCTTAATGAGAGAACTTAAAATTGATGAATAAGATTCATCATAGAGAAAAGAATTTTATATTCAAGGGAGAGACCTTTTGCGCAAATGATGCACATATGAAATCCATTAATTAGATACATAATTAGGCTTGATCCATGTGATGAATGGCTTAGATTAATTAGGATTAATAATGTGATGTCTAATTGGATCCATATGATGGTATGATTTGATTTATGAAAATCTAATTGAACCGAGGGCTGAGATCGTGCCACATGAAGGATGGATCTATGCCCATGTGATGGACATGACCCATCTTCACGTCATGAAGGAGGGAACACCCATAATTTAGCACATCATCATGAAGCCAAATCAAAGGTTGGAACGTTGGTTTCATGGGATAACAAATTTTTTATTTTTTAGGAATGTCGTTTGGTGGTTATAATCCTAACATGATCATGATAACAAATATCCTAAATTTGTTAGGATATTTTATTATCAACCTAATATGGTTGCATGGTTAGGTGGTTGAAATAAAATTCTCTTTTTTATGAAACCACACAACCTCCTCTTTATGTATAAAAGGAGAGAGACATTTCCTTTGAAAACATATGTCTAACTCCTCCTTTCTCTCTCTCTTGGAAGCCCAAACTTTACTTTCTCTTTCTAAAATATCTTTTCTCTCTCTAGGATGTTTCTCTCTCTTGGACGGGTTGAAAGCTCCTTTCTCTCTCATTCGCTCATACTCTCTCGGGCGGGTTGAAGGAAGTCATTCTTTTCTTTCTTGATTGATTAAGATTTGATCTGACCAAAAAAATTATTTTCTTTGATAGATCAAGATTTGATCTTCATCAAGAAATTTTTTCTTTCTTGAGTGATCAAGATTTGATCTTGATCAAGAAATTATTCTCTCTCTTGATTTGAAAAATTAATTGAAGAAGAAAAGAGGCACTAGCATCTCTTGTTAGAATGTCATCGTCCAATTCTAGGAGGATATCATCCAAAAATCTCTGCGTGAATCACCATTAGAGGTCGAACGCATGGACGGCCAGTGGTAAATTATTTACTGGCTTCATCAGTCTTTATCCCCACTAAAGAACACATGTATGATTTATTATTTAATCATGCATTATTTTCTGTTAATTGAATCTATTTTCTGAAGATCTTGGGCTTTGAAAATTAAATTCATATTTATTTTATCTTCTGTTGCATGATATATGAATTTGATTCATATAAAATACATGAAATTTTCAACAATTTTATCATTAAATGTACCTTTATCAACAATGCATATAATGTTGTGGTAAAATGTTGATTACTTAACAACAAACATGATTTTGTCATCTATACTTTTTTGTATAGCCTTTTTAATGAAATAACTTTTGTTGCTAATTACCTATATAATTTTTAATGATGATAGTATTTCATTGTTGAAAACCTTTATTAGCCATGCATATAATTTTGTGGCAAAGCATTGACTATTTGATAATAAAATATTTTTTATTACAAAATACTAACAATTTGATGATGAACACAATTTTGTAGCCTATACATTGTTGTATAGCTTTTTTGATAAAATTATTTTTATTATCAATTATTTTATAATTTTTAGTAAATATATTTTATCATTGAATATATTTCTATTGATGATGCATATAATTTTATTATAAAATTCTAACCATTGGATGATAAACATGTTTTATTGCCTATACTTCTTCTTAGAACTTTTGTAGTGAAATATTTTTTAGTACTTATTTATATAATTTTTAAAGACAACATTGTTTAATCATTAAATGTACTTTTATTAGCTATGGAAATAAATTTATGATAAAATATCGACTATTTAATAATGGACATGATCTTGTCACTTATATGTTTTTGTATAACTTTTCATGAAATAGTTGTGGCTAATATTTATTTATTTATCTTTTTCTTACAAAACTATTTGATATGTATTTTAATACTCAATATTAAGTTCATATTACAACATTCATATATTTTAATAGTAGTAATGAAAGAATAAGCATTAGCGTTATATTGAAGTTTATTTTGATATATTAGTGATAATAGTGATTTTATCACTAAATGTTGTATATTTAGTAATTAATTACTATTTTTATCGCAAGTAACTTTTAGCAACAAGGCATTGACTATGAATCTAGCAACAAGTTTTTTCACCACTAAACACTTTAGGCGATGATTTTTATTTTTAACAATGAACTTTTTTTTTGTAGCTAAATGCATAAGTTCTTGTAGTCTAAAGCACCATCAATCTAACCACTTATCATCATTATCTTAAAGCACCATGTATCTTTCTTTAGTTATACTCCCAACAGAAAGGATTGTCAGGCCTAGAGGAACCTAAGAGGGAAGGTGATGATTGGGCTCTACAAAAATTAATTACAAAAATCAAATGTTAAAGCAATTAGAGAACTAGAAAGATAGATCAAACTATGTCAAGTGCACAATATGCAATTAAAATGAGGCCCAAATTTCAATTATATCAAACTTAAAGAAAGTGTAAAAGACTCAATGTAAGTGCATAGGCAAGTAATTATAATAGAATAAGAACAAGTGTGTGAAAGTAAATATATAAAAATAAATAAATAAAACATAAGATTTACACTACTTCAAAACCATTTGCCTGTCCTGTATTCACTATCCAAGATATCTTCTTAAGATTTCTGTTACCGGTCCTCTTAAACCGAATGAGGATCATACCCTTATGCATTTCTTTTATTAAGCATAAGAGGAACCCTTACACTCTCTTTGATAAGAAAAACAATAAAAGTGCTCTCACAATAAATGTAAATTTATAATTGTAGTACTAAACTTGGAATATAAGAATTTTGCACAATAAGACTCAAGAACAAACTTTCTTAGGCTATCTCAATGATTTTCTACTCAAAATTGATGCCTAGCTAATTCTTTCTAATCTATTATGCAAATAAGTGCCTAGGTCCCGATTTTTAAAAATCCAAGAAGTAGCTATTAGAGATTAAAAGCCACCTCCAAAGGCCAAAGGGCCTATTTTGGACATAATTTTTAGCATATTGCGGTGATCGATCACTTTTTATTCCAGTCAACCACTTATGTTATGTTTTGGATTTTTTGGTTAATTTTCAAGTTTTTTAGAATCCAAAACATATTTCTAATTGATTTTAATAATCTTTAAGCCTTATAAAATTATTCTTCTATCAAGTTTTACAATAGAAGTTTTTAAAAAATAAAATCCAAATAAAATCTTTGCTTTTAGATTTCTTGTGTCGATTAAATATTGATTTAACATTGCTTCTTCATCGACTAGGATTTCTTTCATGCCACTTGAGTTTTTTTGTAAGTCAAATACATGTCGAATGATCTTTTGGTTATGTCTTAATTTGTATCAATTGTCGTGCATATCTTATCATCATAAATTCAAACATTTCATTAATTTTTTAATCAATATTTTTATTATCATTAAAATATATATTATTAAATCCTTGGGTTTAACAAGGAATTTATTGCACTATATTTGAAAAGAAAAAAATACAAAAGAGGCAAAGAAGATCACACATATATATGGGGAGGAGTCAATGATTAATACTTCTCTTGGAAATGTTAGCTCATCTTATTGGCACCCCTATTTGTGCTTGGGGATAATCTAGGGTTCAAATTTTGATGGCACAAGATGTTCATACCAATCCTTTTTTTAATGTAAATTGGGAAGAAAAATTCCTCCACCCAATTTTATTAAATTGGGAAAAGATTTGGAAGTAGGAATAAAATAAAAGAGAGTCAGAGAAGGAAGGAGATTCGCTTATTAGATGTTATTTAGGAATTAGGGTATACAAGTAGGATGAAAGGGGAAGATAAAACAACAAGAGAAAGTATAGATAGTTTGGACCTTGATGTTTCTACTTTACCATGAGAGATAGAGCTCCAACGGTTGAAGTGGTGTTGGATCTTGGCACTGGTTATTGTCGTTAAAGAAGTTTTAGAGGTGAAAGTTCTTGAACTTCTTTCATTCCAAATATACCAGCAAAGTAACTTGATGAGTTTGTCCCCTTTCCTTCAAGCCCAAAGATTATGCAAGCTTCTGGCTCTCCTACTGATCGATCCAAACATGGTTAACAAGTTTAGCACAAACCTCCTTTACGTAGAGGCAGTGAAGAAAGAGAGTGAAGATAGATTCTAACTGAGCTCCATACAAAGTGCAATCCAAGCTATTTATCCGTTCTTTTTCACTAAAATATCTCCTATGTGAAGCCTGTTCCATCCACTGCATGCTTATAAACTGAATAGTATTTCTAGAAATTGTGGCCAGTTGCAATCCTCAAAAAAAAAAAAAAAAAAAAAGTTAGACACATGTTTTACCAGAAAAGATTATTTTTTGCATATATCCATAGAATGAATATATACGTGTGTGTGTTTATAAGAAATTAGATCATATATGCTCAGAATAAAACTCTCAGCGACACAATGAGCAAGACTAGTTCCTGGCTCAGATTAAAGCTAACTCCCGGTATATATGTAAAATGGCAGAAGAATAGAAGTAGATGAAATTAGACACATATATAAGATGGCTTGTCAAACAAATTACTTCCCCGGTGTTCATCAATTCGCCTTTATCATTATTTTTGATAGCAAAGTCGGGCCCCTTCATTTCATTTTCAGTTATTTATTCATTAATTATTTCTCCTTCTCCCCTTTTTCTCCCCTAAGATTTAGATCGAGGATCGAGAAGGGCACCACCAACACCCATGGAGTTGGTGGCGGGTGACAGACAGAGAGCGAGCACGCATAGCTTCGAGCATCGACTCATGCAAGAAAGCACCACGTGTGCTCACTCTCTTCTGTCAGCCTCCATGCAGCCCACTCTCCTCCACTTGTAAAATATAACTGAGACAACGACCAGCCACAAACCTGTCTCCAAGCTACAAGTAGATCTCTGAAGGACTCCAACAACAGATTTCATGGACAAAGATGTTTGAGTGGTGATGAAAGAGGAAAGGGTTGGAAGGGTTTATATAGAAGGAGGTGTAGGAGTGCGTGGCATTGCTTCCCGTTTGAAAGGAATCAATGGACAGATGCTCCCATTGGCCGCCCCAAATAAAATAACAGTTTCCCATTGTCCCTATTCCTATCTAACCACAGTGCATCTCTGTAATACTTAGGCTCGTCGCAAGGAATAGAATCTTTCAAACGACCATCATCACATGCGTATATAGAAGGCCGGGTGCTCGTGAAAGATGAACTCTATATATATTAAAATGCTGGGAGAACAGTGGAGCATCATGCAAAGAACTTAGTGAAAGGGATTCTTTCTCAGGTGCAAGAATAGATGTTCTTTATGATAGTGGACGAAAAGGATGACTCCTTTCCAAGGAAGAAGAACCCAGAAAGCAATAGGAAAATGCTCTCACCCTTATCGTCTTAAGAAAACTAGAAGGGAGAACCTTGAGGAGGCAACAAAACATCATCTCCTACGCAACAGTGATGCCGTTATTGTTGGAAACAAGGTGGGCACACAAGATTGATGGAAGTGAAGGATTCTTTCAATAAGAAAAATGATACTCTATATTAGAGGGAATACAACTTTTGGGTCTCTCTCTATTTTTTTATCATCATCATCTTCTTCTACTTCTACTTCTCTACATCATTTAATGGGCAAACACCTTCCATATTTATACATATCTAGATGTCCTTTCATATGCCACTATTTAATACATATACAGAAAAACTAAAAGACATTTGCAGAAAATTAAGAGTCAATTACAAAATACTAAAGTCAATTTTAAATTTATGAACTATCTTGTCTTTTTAAAATGACTCTTCCTTTCTCTTATGAAGCCTTTGGTCTTTTCAAGAGTGACTCTTCCTTTCTCCATGAAGCCTTTGATCTTTTCAAGAGTGACTCTTCCTTTCTCCTATGAAGTCTTTGGTTGTTTTCAAGAGTGCATTAAAACAAGTTTAATATTCCAACATTTCCTCCCGTAAACTTATTTTTTCTTGGTGCCATGACTCCAAGCATCTTTCTCAGCTTTTGAAAATCTTCACCTTTCTTAACTTGATCACGAAGAAAATGAAATCTTGTGTCAATGTGTTTGCTTCTTCCATGTTGAACTGGATTCTTAGCTAGTTCAATAGCAGACTTATTATCAACATATATCTTCACAGGCTCCTTTTGTGAATGACTCAATTCTTTCAATAAGTTGCGCAACCATATGGCCTGACATGATGCAACATACTCCAATGTAGATAATATGGACTTTTCTATGGCATCAAATCTCCTCCTCCATTGCTTTTCTTTATTCAACTTTCTGCATAGCTTCATCAAATGTTAGAGGTTCAATATCAGCAAATAAACAATATAAATCAACTTGTTCAACTTCTTCTGTTTCATCATAAAGATCACTAATACTTCTAAACTTTCTTGTTGACTCTTCAGGGCTTATAGAACTTCTTGAGGAAGTCGGTGTAACTTGTGGTGATGATGATCTTGCTGGTGACAAGATTGGTTGAGTAGCTTCCTCATTTGTATTCTCCTCAGCTTCATTATAAGGTGTTATATATTTGATATGAGAATCTTTGCCATTCCAATCCCATACTTCATCTTCATTGAAAATCACATCCCGACTGATGATGACCTTATTTGTCATTGGATTATATAATTTGTAGGCTTTGGATTGCTCACTATATCCTATGAAGATGCATTTTTGGCTTCGATCATCAAGCTTCTTCCTCTTCTCTTGTGGTACTTGGGCATAGGCAATACACCCAAAAATCTTCATATGGCTTACTCCTGGTTTGTAGCCACTCCAAGCTTCTTCTGGTGTCATACCTTTGATGGCTTTTGTTGGGCTTCGGTTGATAAGATATGCTGCACATGCCACCCCTTCAGCCCAAAAATGCTCGGAAAGGTTCTTCTCTTTCAACATGCTTCTAGTCATGTCAAGAATGGTCCGGTTCTTCCTCTCGGCCACTCCATTTTGTTGTGGAGAGTACGGAGCGGTGAATTGATGTCGAACTCCTTCTTCATCACAATAGCTTCTAAAAGCATTTGACATATATTTCTGCCTCTATCGGATCTCAAAATCTGCACTTTATTGTTACTTTCTTTTTCAACTAAAGATTTGAAATATTTAAACATAAAGAGTGCAGCCGACTTTTCTTTAAGAAAATAAACCCACAACTTTCTACTAAAGTCATCAACAAATGTTATAAAATATTTGTTACCACCACAAGATTCTGGAAGAGGTCCACATATATCAGTATGCACTAGTTGTAATGGTCTTGTTGCTTTCCAAGATTTTCTACTTTTGAAGGGAGCTCTTGCATGCTTAGCTAGTGTGCACTTCTCACAAACTTCATTTGGATAATTTATGTGTGGAAGACCTTTCACCATTCCCTTATTAGATAGTAATTTCAAACTTCCAAAATTTAAATGTCCAAACCTGAGATGCCAAAGCCAGGAAGGGTCCTTGATATCCACTTGCAAGCAATTTTGTGCTTCCATCTTTAAGATAAGAGGAAACATCCTGTTCTTCGCCATCTGGACACGAGTAATCAGCTTTCCATTCCAATCTTTTAGAGTTAGAGATAGTCCTTCCATATGAATTGCATAACCCTTCTCTAACAGTTGGCCAATACTTAGAATATTACTCTTCAAACTTGGCACATAATAAACATTGGAAATGAAATCAGGTTTACCATTCTTTTGCCAAATCATGATTTTACCTCTTCCTTTGATAGGAGCTTTGGAGAGATCCCCAAACTTCACATCACAAAACTCCCCTTCTTGCAATTCCACAAATAGCTCTTTTCTTCCACACATATGGTTTGAGGCTCCTGAGTCAAGAAACCATATATTCTTCAAGTCTCCATCTTCTTGGCATGACAAAAGAAGTGTCGGTTCTCCTTCTTGGTTGTTGGATTCAATGTTGTTGCTTTGCTTATTGTTCCAACACTCATAGCTATAGTGTCCATATTTTTGACAATTATAGCATTGAACATTGGATCTTGATTGGTTACGACCTCCAATTGATCTTCTACCTCGTCCACGTCCACCTCTTCTGCCACCTCTTTCATTGTTGAAATTTGAGCTTTGGCCTCCTCCATCATTATAGCTTCTTTGACCACGGCCATGGCTTCGACCACGACCACGGTAGTTGCTTCTGCCACCACGGCCACCACGATAGTTGTTGCCGTCATCTCTTTTGTTACTATAGGCCAATTGAAGCCCTTGATCTTTCTCTTTTTGATCTTTTGCCTCCACCTTGGATTGAAGTATTTGCTCTATTATGTGCTTCATTTTTCTTTTGCATCTTTTGTTCATGAATTTGAAGTTTGCCCATCAACGCATTGATGGAGAGTGTATCAACATCATTAGCTTCTTCAATGGCGACAACAACATGCTCAAACCTCGGTGTCAAAGACCGAAGTATCTTCTCCACCACTCGAACATCTTCTACCTTCTCTCCATTTCTCTTCAATTGGTTTACAATAACCAATATCCGAGAGAAGTAGTCAAATATGTTTTCCGTCTTCCTTCATGGTGGTGACTTCAAATTCTCCCCGCAATTGTTGAAGCCGGATTCGCTTCACCTTTTCTTCTCCTTTAAAGATAGTAGAAAGAGTATCCCAAGCTTGATTTGCAGATGTTGCTTCAGCAATTCTCTCAAATGTCACCTCATCTAAAGCTTGATATAATTGGAACAAAGCTTTTTGTCTCTTCTCCTTAAGCCCCTTAAAGTATCTTTTTGTGCTTGATTGTACCCTCTTTCTTGCTCTGCTGTAGGCTCGGTGTAGCCATCTTGAACAATTTCCCATAGATCTTGTGAGCCAAATAAGGACTTCATTTGGATACACCAATTCCCATAGTTCTCCTTAGTAAGCTTGGGAACTTGAATATGCACACCATCGTTGGCCATCTCCCTCAAGATTGATCCTCTCAAAAAAAAAAAAAAATAAGGCTCTGATACCACTTGTTGGAAACAAGGTGGGCACACAAGATTGACGGAAGTGGAGGATTCTTTCAATAAAAAAATAATACTCTATTAGAGGGAATACAACTTTTGGGTCTCTCTCTATTTTTTTATCATCATCTTCTTCTTCTACTTCTACTTCTCTACATTATTTCATGGGCAAACACTTCCATATTTATACACATCTAGATGTCCTTTCATATGCCACTATTTAATACATGTATAGAAAAATAAAAGACATTTGCAGAAAATTAAGAGTCAATTACAAAATACTAAAAGTCAATTTTAAATTTATGAACTATCTTATCTTTTTAAAATGACTCTTTTTTTCTCTCATGAAGCCTTTGATCTTTTCAAGACTGACTCTTCCTTTCTCCCATGAAGCCTTTGATCTTTTCAAGAGTGATTCTTCCTTTCTCCCATGAAGTCTTTGGTTGTTTTCAAAAGTGCATTAAAACAAGTTTAATATTCCAACAGTTATAAGCTGTTCCCCTTAGTGTCTTTGTTTTGGAGTGCACAAATGCAAGTGCTGTTAATAATATATATATATATATATATATATATATATATATATATATATATATATATATATATATATATATATATATATATATATATATATATATATATATATATATATGTATATATATATATATATATATATATATATATATATATATATATATATTATATATATATATATATATATATATATATATATATATATATATATATATATATATATATATATATTGAGTGAGGCCCAACTACCTTACTCTACATGTCCAAATTTCTAGAGACACACCTCCCAAGGCTCTAGCCAATAACTCTTTTGATTACTAATAATCGAAGAGGGGCGACCACTAAGCCAAAGTTCCTGATCATGCTGATGCAAGGTTAATTAAATAGCCCTTCTGTTATGGTATATAAATGTGAAAAGAAACGTGGATGTCTTTAGACCATGAGTTAAAATACCGATAAGACACATTTAGTTCTCTCCCTCTTGGACAATATCAAAGCTAATTAAACTTTTTTTTTTTTTCCTTTTGATCAAAAGGACACATGACAGCATCTCATTAGGGATGTAGGTTCAAGACCATAGCGCTGAAGGCTCAAGTAGACTGCATTAATTATATAATAATAGAGATAGATGTCCTTTTTTACACTATTGACATTTTTACTCATTGTTTAAAAATTCTTTGAGTATAAAATCTTTAATTATGTAAATTTAAAACATAATCCATGCCAGTACTTCTGTGCATATCAATAACTCATTTGTCATTATCTTATTACATAATTACGACCAGCAACTGAAGTTACAGCTTAATTCTGTGGGGTTCTGTGTTGAGGTATCAGCGTTTCATGGAAGCCTTCAGCCATTATTAAAGGTGGAAGAGAACGGGGATTTGGGGTTAAGACACGCGTCCTTGCTGTTGGTTTTCCTACAGTTCTAGTGCATGCTTGAAATCGAGGGCTGGGTACTGTTCAACTGTTTGCAACTTGAATCAACGTCTGGAGCAACTCTACTTTTTGTAGGAATAATTTTGTAACGGTTGGAGATTTCTTTCAGTACGTAGCACCTGAACGGAGGGCGAGTGTGTGTGTACGAGTATGCGCGTGTGGAAAAGAAAGGCTTCATGCAGCATGAACATCCAGGTGTTGCTAGAATTATGTTGGTACCATTAATTAATATATTAAGAGTGTCATTAATTTGCTTGCCCAGTACTCCAGGACTAGGGCTGTTTTGACGTAGAAATGGATTTTATTTTGATGAATTAAAGATTATTCAGCAAGTATATGCGTCATATTAATTAATCCATGTCGATTATAATAGGACACTCGATCAGTGGAGGCAACTACTACTTGATTTTACAATTGCTCTCTAATTTTTTTTAGAGAAAGAACAATTTTTATAAGAAATTGATCGTGAGTAAATTTAATAAGAAATTTAGAAAATAATAAAATCTCTAAACTAATTATTTTCAGAATTTGAGAGGGGGCCGGTAACCATCACCCACCCTCAATGGTATACGGATCCGAGGTGATTTGGTAGAATTTTAGTCAAATTTAGCTAAGCATGCAGAATTGCTCTTGTACTGTCTGATATTAATCCATACCGTTTGCTACCGAGAAGCGTTATAATTGGGAGTAAGAAAATATATGCATGCTTTCCGTCTCAATACAGCTGGATGCATACCAATAAATTTCATGGCAATACATGTAGTTGTGGCTTTTGTATTGGGTGTCCTAGTTTGCTAGTGGAAAATCTGGAATACTTGAGTTCTCTTATCATTAGATTGCAGCAAGTGTTAATTAATGAGACATGATGCCTTAAGCTAGAGAAGAAAAGTTAGGAAACACGTCTATCAAGATCTGCATGGCGAATAAGTTTCTAATAGATATTGCATGCTGATTCCACAAATAAATCTCAAAGCAAAAGTGCATCACAGAATTGCAAACCAAATTAAGCTGCAACCTCTTGTTTGTGATCATGAAGGACCGTCACCCTGATTCTCGTAGAAGTGGTCGGTTGGATGGTAAAAGAATCCAAATGATCTTTATTACGATGCTGAGCTGTGTTACTTTTGGTAGCTTTTGCACAATAGAAGAGTTAATGGCCACGATTATTAATTTGGTACATGTGATGCATGAAACTTGATCGATCAAGACAGGAAGCATATGATAGATGATGTGATCTCATCATCATCATCATCATCATCATATATATAGTTATAGTTAGATGGTTATATAGTTGCACCTCATTTAATCACGTCTACTTCTTTGTTCTCTCCTGTTTTGGAGTGAACATAAGCCGAGCAGTGTACTTAATCCAATCTAATATCTAACGTATATATATAAAGTTAAGATGTTTCATCCACAGGGTAAAAGCTTACCAGATGAAACGTTGTATTTACTAACGTTTAAAATCAATCCAAAATGTAATACCTTTAGAAGAAAAAAAAAAGAGTAGAAAACTGTTATATCTTTTAGTTTTACAAGACACAAAATAAATAAGAAAATCCTTTAAAGATTACTTGAAGAAATCCTTCAATTCTATCTAGAAAAAAAGAAAAAGAAAAAAACATAAAGGAAGCCTTTAAGTCATAAAGCTTGATATTTTGCACAGATTTCCCTGGTTTCATTTAACATGAGGCACTATAGGAAGGATTTTGATTAGGTTGCAACCTTAGAGAACTACTTCACATTATATAAGATTTGCACTAGATGTGAGATAGAGTGCTGGCTAAAATGTAGCTTCTCAAACAGCAAGTGCACCATTATTATAATTATACCTCATCAAGCGTATAACAGCTAAACATTCTTCAGCTAAGGATACCATCTAGAAATAAAAGATAGAATAGCCTAATAATTAAAGTTATTACTGTTAAAATACTCATCAACATGGCGTATAACAGCTAAACATTCTTTAGTTAAGGATACCATCTAGAAATAAAAGATAGAATAGCCTATAATTAAAGTTATTGCTGTTAAATGATATATCACTGGATGTGGGCCATATTTGAAAATATAAGATAAATAACACATCTACCATCATTTCACTAGATAATTAAACATGCCACTATTATATATGAGTAATTTAATTAATCTTGAGTCTATATTATTCACAAATATATATTAATATTATTTAAAAGGATTTTTCTAATATAATACATATATGAAAATAAGATAGATAAAACATCTATCATCCACTAGATGTACATTAATACAACATGATTTAAATATTCATGTTATAACTGATTCATTTAATTAGTCTTAAGCGCTTATTTATTGTTCATAAATATGAGGCTGTGCAATTTAAAAATTTCTTGATCTAACACATACATTTTATCTTACACTTCTTTGAATTTTGAATATTTTTTTAATATCATTTAACTGTAAAACCAAAATCTCAATATATTTAATTTTTATTTTACATTTCAAAATTTTAAATTATAATAATGCCCGTGCGTGGAACAGGCATATACCTAGTTATTATATAATGGTTGGAGGGCACATCTCCACGTTCACTTAAGGCCAACCATCCAAGTGCAGAGAGAGACACATCCTCAGGAGTTCGCATTAAAACAAACGGAGAATTAAATATGATGACTGTTTTGTTTGAACGTGGAGAAGTTGATGTCTACAAAATTGCCAACACTCTGGTGTCTGCCTTTCTTACAAAGTTATGGTATCCAATGCTAGCTATTGATTGTTAGAATGAACCATTAACTTTTATCAGAGCATAATATATATCCTTTGGAAATTGGAACATCTTTCTGGACTTTTTTTCTTTTTTTATTAGTGCATGTCAGACAACCATATTTCGTAGTTTTTCTAGGGATGTATTTAATGATGTTCATTTATGATTTATCACGGGAGGTGCTCTTAAGATATCTTGCTAGGTTGCCGACGAGCTAGGTTTAATTTGTGTCGGCAAGTATGAAAACTACGTCACACTTGTAGATTAAATGAAAGCTCCAAGATGTTATGCAGTGAAATCAAGTTGGTTTGCAAGAAAGGTACTCTGATTTTGAATAGCAAGTTGGCATGTAGAAATGGCAACGGGATCTTTCTTCCCTATAGAGGCACTAAAAATTGATAATTCTAAAAAAGTTTAATTAGAAAAGATAATTCATATTTAAGGTTATCCCTTGAAGTTTATTTTTAGGAACCAGAAATAACTAGAGTTATTCATTGGTAGCAAAGTTATAATTTTAAAAAGGTGCTTATTCCCTCAATTATTTCCTAGATAAATGCTATAGTGTATAGTTATCCAAGAATAGCTTTTAGGAAGTCAAACATTACTTAAATTTTTTTTTTGAAAGTTAATTTTTTTTGAATATATATATATATATATATATATATATATATATATATATACTTACATATCGGTTTCGGGTGGATTCAAAACGGATTCACATACAAATAAATAAATTCTGGGTGGAGTGCATATATACCAGCCTCGCTCTAATCTTGCTGTAAAGTTTTTGCTTTTTTATCAAATCCATATTGAAGCTGATTAAAGTTTGAAGACTTCATCCCAATCGGGGAACAGAACCGATTGGATAAAATTGTCATCCCTGTATGCATTCCCTTGGATTCAAATACCGATCTTGACGGGCCAACGATGTAGGTGCAATATAGTCCAGGATCAAGGACTTCAGCTCAATGCGGAAAATTGGGGTTGGAAGAGAGAGAGAGAGGTCTTTTTCAAATCAACTAAACACTGTAATTCTCAAAGAATGAAACCATTGAGAGTAAGATATATGCAGGCCATGCATCTCACAAAGCTTACAAGGGTTTTTTTAAATATTCTTCCACCCATAAAAATACTCTCTAATTTCTAGAGGAAGGGAAGGATATATTCAATATTCCCTGCCGTTGCTTAATTCTGATCGTCCCAGCTCCAAACGTCTGCCTCTTGAAATTATTATCAGTCCTTCGCCTTAAATTCAAAGCCAACCTGCACTTGGAATTACTTCACAAATTAAGTTAATTAAAAGGCATGCACATTGAACGCATTCCGAGGCGTTAGAATTTGCATAAAAGAGCTATTAATAATGGAAATGTTAAAAGAAGTTGATATTTCACCGATCATCTATGCAGAACCAAATTACGTTCTATGAATCAACCTGAAGCTATATGAATCTCCTACCTTCGTTAATTAGCAGTTTGGACTGGCATAGTTGTGGACCTTCATGTTTGGTTAACAAATAGATAACAATGGATCTCCAGGATTATCAGGCATTATAACCCATCGGCCAAGCAAAAACTAATCTGGCGGACAAAGCTGCAATCCAAGTTGATGTTATACCGTTCATGTATGAACTGCATCATGCCAGATCATGACCAACACATGCAGTTAATTAAATGCTCTACGTGGAAAACCAGTTTGCATGCTTAACTAAACAAGAATCAATTAACTTCAGTAAAAGCCATGCACAACGATCGATGTGTCTTCTTAAAAAGCAACCTATATATATATATATGTAAAGTCCAGCTGCCTTCCAAAGGAGAAGAGCAGTGCACCACCGAAGACCACCACATCATTCAGACGTGGAGTTGGTGGCGGCTGACAGAAAGAGAAGTGAGCACACATAGCTTCGAGCATGAAGTCATGCAAGAAAGCACCATGGGTGCTCACTCTCTTCTGTCAACCTCCATTAAGCCCGCTCTTCTCCAAAACTCACATCACAACTCACAACAAACCTTTTTCCTGGCCATGACGACCATCTCGATCTGGAGGATCTTTGAGTTGAGAGACCTCATAAAGAAGGCTTGTTTGTATGGGGATGAAGGAGATCGAGGGTTTGATGGGTTTATATAGGAGGAGAAATTAAGGCTGTTGCCACGTTGGGAGGTTTAACTTGCACGCTCCTTTTAAATGGAATAAATGGACATGAGCTGTTACCGGATGGTCTTTCAATTCCCTGTTAAAATAACCATTAATTCCTCGCCAGCTGCTTCCATCTTCTCTCAACTCACGTTGCACTTTCCAATGAATCTTGTATTTCTAAATCTCAATCCACTGTCGCACCTCACGCTCCAACCAATGACTTTCCATGCATCCCCCTCCTTCCCACCACCCATTAATGCTAACTCTCTACTCCTCTTTAACGACGGGAATATTACCCTGAAAACGGCCTCCAACCAAACCATTTGTAATAGTATATTGTTCATCGATTATATGTCGTATATTTTAAAGAGGAGAGGAATAGAAATGATGAAGAGAACATGTAAAGTAGACACGATATATGTTCTTTCCGTTACACCTTTCCTTGCATATGGACAGTGGCGCAAAGAAGATTAAAGGATGTCGACTCCATTTGCATTAATTAAGCAAACATAAATAAACAATTAAAGATCAACGCATGCTCATCGATCCATATCTCTCTTTAACGAAGCGAGGAGAGAGACGGCAAACTTATCTAGAAGAACAATATCGCTTCTTACGTTATCATGATGTCCTCCTTTCTCTTTATTCTCCCCTTTTATTTAGTTCAGGCTATAGGGATCCCTCGATACTTTGTTTATAGAGGTTTTAGGTTAGCCAGGGTGTGCTGTCGTTATTCTGTTCAGGAGAGATCGTTTTGTACGTTTATATTTCTCTTGATACTTTTTACGAGCAAATACTTCACTTTTTTTTTTTTTGTCACTTGGTGGAACTTTTCTGGAGAACCAAGGTTGGGAATTTTCCCTTTCTGGCGTCGGCAGAGTAATGGTTCGGTGCCTTTGAGATTTGATTCTCCGGCTGGAATTCCGGTCAAAAGGAGCCCGGCGCCACGGTCAGCGGTTCTTTACTCTTTGGTCTTCCCTAAGCTTCGAGAGTAACCCTTCCTTTATGAGAGAAATTGATAACGGTCCAAGCCTTGAAGACTGACCACTACTGTGACAGATGTTGCGATAGAGCGATAGAAGCCTTTCGATTTATGTCAATGGTTTGGAAGCCAATGTTACAGGTGTTTTTTTTTTTTGAACAATAAATGGAAGGGGAGGATTAAATCCGGTCCCGCCCCCCTCCCAAGCCCCCTCCTTCAATTCGGGTAGCTTAGATTTGGGCATATATATCCTTTCCATCTTGTAGTAAGTACCTCAATCTGATCCCATTCAAACGTCTAGAGGTTTTGCATGATAACCATGAGAAAGATCTCTTTGACATTTCATCACCCATAGTTTGCACTGGCTTCATAGTTAACTATAGATTTAATCGAATCACCCGCATGATCATGCCTTAGAAAGGAGTAGCTGATAGAGATATAGACTAAAAGATATACTTTATGTTATGTCTTTATATTTTAATGAGAATTCATTTTGAGCAATGTGTGCCATTTACTATATATGTGCATGTGTCTAGTATTTACAAAGAGTATTTGATCTAGTGTGTAGAGTACGGCTTACACACAGAAGACTAGATCATCGGTTCTTTTGGAATACAAGTTTATTGTTCACAGTTTTAGATGGAATTGGACACACCATCAGTAGAACTGTAGCACAAATTTTTAGTAGGTCTGTCTTGACTACGGGGAATGGTTTATTCTAACTATTTGTGCTAGTACACTTTGTGTGTATTGAACAGGACCCAGTTGAGTTAATTATTTTATACTGACTTTATAAAATAATTTAAAACTCATGAATATTATGATTACTTATGCTCTTAATCCGAATTCTATTTCTAGACACGTGTATGTAGTGATTATTGCTTTGATTACACATAGAGTGAGATTCTATATGAGTCAATAAACTCAGTGGGTTGGGCAATAACATTATATATGGTGAATATTAATAGTTGAAGGAATCCACGTCCTGTTAATTTGGATTGATGATATCCCCTTGAGAAAGCTTATAAGTTTTGATTGTATCAAATCTTGCAAGTGGATTTTGAATCCGATACATCAAATAAGTTAAGTGGATAAGTCTCAAGGATAATAAAAGCCAATTAAATTATATTGTCAGTAATTAAATTTAATTGGTGGATATCTGTAATCTTAACGTGGGGAGATAATAAGTATTTAATATTAAGGCTCGAAAATATAAATTCGAATATGATTAGGAGTACAATTATAATTCTTTAGTGGAATGAATTGTAATTTACGTAATTGAATCCTAACCCGGGATAGGATTGGGATTTAATTACGTGGGAAGTCCTTTTCATATTTGCCTATTGGTCCCTGTTGTAGCCCTATAAATACCCTCTCAGTTGGTTGCTAGGGTTAACGTTTTTGAGGAAAAAGAAAAACAAGAAACCCTAGGTCGGCCGAGAGATCCCACCATCTTGTGAGAGAAGAAGGTATTTTCGGGAATACGGCGGAAGGCTAAAAGGTTGAGGTCGAGCAATCGAATCAAAGTGTTCCAAAGTTCAAATCTGAAGGTATGATCTTATACTCATAGATTAGAACGGTAAAAGTTTTTTGTATTACTCATATACGCTATAGCCGTGATCTTGGGGGTATTCCGCGCTCCCCAACAGTGGTATCAGAGCCACGGCTGATACTGTATATGAATAATGCGGCCATGTTCTCCATTAATCGGAATATGCATGCGTGGGATGATCGTGCTTGCTGCTAACGTTGTTTTGCAGGTTTCTATCCTGTTATTATGGTCACATGAATGTATGTGTTTTGATTTAATATTGCTTAGATCTGTTTTGTGAACTCCGGTTTAAGGAGGCGTAGGATCATTGTAATATTTCATAGCATGTATGCTCCGATTTTTTGAGAGCTTTGTGATTGTAAATACGTAGCATGTGAACTCCTATATGGAGGCATAGGATTTTTGTAATCTGGTGCGGCTCTATGGAGGAAGAAGACCTGCTGCACCAGGATAGGATGATTCTAAGGAGAATCGGTTGCTAGGATTCTAAGGAGAATCCGTTGCAGATAGATTCTAAGGAGAATTTGCTAGGATTCTAAGGAGAATCCTTGCATGATAGGATTCTAAGAAATCCGTTGCAGATAGGATTTCTAAGGAGAATCCGTTGCAGAAAGGATTCTAAAGGAAAATCCAATCGGAAGGTCGATCCCCGCTGGGGGCCAGCCCCCAGACCCCCGTATGCGAAGCGGCAAATCGTCGAGCAAAGTAGCAATCATGGTGCAAGGGGATCTTCATCTGCGTGGAGAATTTTGACCATAATAACAGGGATTTTATTTATCTTGTTTATATTGGTTATGTTGCATACTTGATTGTTTATCCTTTTGTTCTTATGTCTATAACTAGGAGAACATGGTTAATTGGATAATCACTTGCTGTTTGTTTTGAATTTATAAGATAATCAAACACAAGTTTTATAACCCTCAAAATATTGTTTAAATAACTAAGTGGGAGAGGGAATTAATCACATTTAAATCCCATGGTCCCATCACTTGTTTATTGGTGAGGTAGTTAATTTCACGTGTTAGCATTAGTGCTTTCCTCCCCATAGGATGAAATTGATTGCCAGCTCACCAAGAATAATCCCTAGTAGTTGTTAATGTTGGATTACCTCTCCATCTGAGGGATCCACCATGGGACAATGGATCTAGCATTGAGTGATGGTATACACTTAGGTATAAATATTGGTATCCTCCCCATCGGAGTCACTACAAATATTTATATGACCAAAGTTAGCCAGCTAATTAATTTTACTTGGTATGTTACCTTTTACCTAGATAGTAAAATTAATAGGTTTTATCTGTCTAGATAAATGATGAGTAGTAGACGTCCTCCCATCGAGGCATACTATTCAAAATGTACTAGGCTGCTGGCAAATTCTTTTATTATGTAGTGGTTGAGGGGCCCTACTTATAATTTTGAATTTAAAGTTTATTGCTCATTATATCTTATTTGATGTATGAATGATTCTCAGGATTAAAATGTCTTCTTTCAATCCACTTGCTGTGATACTCAAAGAAAACAAATTGACTGGTCCTAATTACATTGATTGGAAAAGAAACCTGGATATAGTGTTAACTGCAGAAGGGTACAAGTATGTGCTCACTCAGGTCTGTCCCGCAGAGCCCGGTGAAGGGGCTTCAGATGAGGAGTCCCAAGCTTACCGTAAGTGGGTTAAGGCTGATGAGATGGCGCGGTGTTACATATTGGCATCTATGTCAAATGTTCTGCAACATCAGCATCAATCTATGCCCTCTGCCTATGACATGATGTTCAACCTCAAAGAAATGTTTGGGGATCAGAGTCGTGCAGCTAGGCAGACTGCGATGAAAGAACTGATGAACACTAATATGGCTGAAGGAACTCCTGTCAGGGATCATGTTCTAAAGATGATTAGTCTTCTGAATGAACTGGAGATCCTTGGAGCGGAGATGGATGGGGAAACCCAGGTTGATATCATTCCAGTCCCTACCTGATTCTTTTAAGCAGTTCTGCCTAAATTACACCATGAACAAAATGAATTTTTCACTGGCAGAGCTACTTAAAGAACTTCAGGTAGCAGAGAGTTTCATTAAGAAGCCTGCAGTTGCTATGGTTACTGAAAAAGGTTCTTCTTCGAAGTCTCATGCTAAGAAGAAGAAAAAGGTTCAGAAAAAGAAACAGCATCAGGCCCCACAGCCCAATGGGGAAATAAAAAAGAAGGGAAAGTGCTTCGTCTGCAAGCAGCCAGGTCACTGGAAGCAGCAATGTCCAGTTTGGCTTGCCAGGAAACAGGCTAGAGGTATATCTCATTCACTTGTAGTTGAAACTTGTTTAGTGCTGTTATCTACCAGTGGCTGGTGTGTAGATACGGGAGCCACTAATCATGTTTGCAATTCTTTGCAGGGGTTCCAGCAGACCCGGCAGCTAAGTGATGGGAGATTTACATATTTCTGGGAGATGGCACGAGAGTGTCAGTAGTTGCAGTGGGAGATTTTAGCTTTTCTTTTAGTAGAAATAGAATTTTAATATTAAAGGACTATTTTTTTGTACCTTCAATTAGAAGGAATTTAATTTCAGTTTCTAAGTTGGTTGATGATGGATATTCAGTTTATTTTAATGACTCCGTTGTTATTAAGAAAAATAAACATTTTATCTGTTCTGGTACATTGGTGGATGGTCTTTATATTATTAATCCTGTTTCTCCTACTGTGCAACTAAATGAAGTGAATAACTAATAGACCATGTAAGAGAAAACATCCTTCTGAAATGAATCAAACTTATCTTTGGCACTTGCGCCTAGGTCATATAAATCTAAGACGGATTTCTAGACTGGTTCAAGATGGACCATTAGGTTCATTGGAAGTAGAGGCACTACCGGTCTGTGAATCTTGCTTAGAAGGAAAAATGACCAAGCGGCCATTCTCGGCCAAAGGCAATAGAGCTAAGGAGATATTAGAATTGGTTCACTCTGATTTGTGTGGCCCAATGAACATCCAAGCTAGAGGTGGTTTTGAGTACTTTGTCACTTTTATTGATGATTACTCAAGATATGGGTATATTTATCTGATGCGCCGTAAGTCTGAATGCTTTGAAAAATTTAAAATTTTTAAGGCAGAAACGGAGAACCGTCATGGTAAAAATATCAAGACACTACGATCCGATCGTGGTGGCGAGTACCTCTTAGGGGAGTTCACAGATTACTTATTAGATGCTGGGATTGAATCCCAGTTGTCTGCACCTAGTACGCCACAGCAGAATGGTGTAGCTGAAAGAAGGAATAGGACTCTTATGGATATGGTTAGATCTATGATGAGTTATTCAGACTTACCTATTTCGTTTTGGGGATATGCATTAGAGACAGCTGCATATATTCTTAACTTGGTACCATCTAAGTCAGTACCTAAGACACCCACAGAACTGTGGACTGGGCGCAAGCCTAGTCTAAGACATGTTCGGGTTTGGGGTTGTCCAGCACATGTACTAAAAGGTAAACCAGATAAGTTGGAATCAAGGACAGATGTATGCTTCTTTGTTGGATATCCTAAAGGAACAAAAGGTGGTTTATTTTATTGTCCTAAGGATCAGAAGGTCATTGTTAGCACCAATGCCCGATTCTTGGAGGAGGACTATATTATAGACCACAAACCCAGAAGTAAAATTGCTCTAGAAGAGTTGAGAGGCGATAAAACTAGACTGGCTCCTTTAATACCAATAGTACAAGCAGAAACACCACAAGAAAGTAGGTTCCCAAACTTCCCAATAACTATTCGTAGTGGGAGAAGTATAGTAACACGAACTGACCCTGAACTGATACAAAAGGATACCATTAATGCACCAGTTTCAGAACCAGTGCAGGTTGATGGAGCACAAGGATCAGAGTCAGATCGTATTACTACAAGCACATACAATCAGGTTGTGCCTCGTCGTAGTGGGAGGGTTGTAAATACACCTAAACGGTATATGTTCCTTGGAGAGTCATATGACAGAATCTCTGATGAACTGGATACTGAACCCAGTAGCTACAATGAAGCATTACAGGATAAAGATGCAACTCTTTGGCAAAATGCTATGAAATCAGAGATAGAGTCTATGCACTTTAATCAGGTCTGGGATCTTGTAGAACCACCCGAGGGAGTAAAACCCATCGGATGCAAGTGGATCTATAAGAAGAAGAGAGGAGCAGACGGGAAGGTGGAAACCTTCAAGGCTAGGCTAGTTGCAAAAGGTTTTACTCAGAAAGAAGGGATCGACTATGAGGAAACCTTTTCACCAGTAGCTATGCTTAAGTCTATCCGGATTCTCTTATCCATTGCAGCTCATTTCGATTACGAAGTTTGGCAAATGGATGTCAAGACAGCTTTCCTTAATGGAAATCTTGACGAGTGCATTTACATGATGCAACCAGACGGTTTTATAGTAAAAGGCCAGGAGCACTTGGTGTGCAAGCTTAAGAGGTCCATTTATGGACTTAAGCAGGCATCTAGATCTTGGAATACTCGTTTTGATCAAGCTATTAAATCTTATGGTTTTGATCAAAGTCCTGACGAGTCATGTGTGTACAAGAAGCGTGATGGAAAAACTTTGGTGTTTCTGGTGCTATATGTGGATGACATCTTACTTATTGGAAACGATATGGGAGTGTTATCTTCGGTCAAGGTATGGTTATCTGGACAATTTGATATGAAGGACTTGGGAGAAGCAAGTCACATCCTAGGGATCAAGCTTTTGCGAGATCGCAAGCAAAGGATGATATGCTTATCTCAAGCCACTTATATCGATAAAATTCTCACCCGTTTTGGTATGCATAATTCCAAGAAAGGATTTCTTCCTTTCAGGCATGGAATTTCTCTATCTAAGGATCAGTGTCCTAAGACACCTGAAGAGATAGAAAGTATGAAGGCAGTTCCTTATGCTTCTGCAGTAGGAAGCCTAATGTATGCTATGCTATGTACTAGACCTGATATCTGTTTTGCCGTAGGCATGGTTAGCAGATTTCAGTCTAACCCTGGGCGAGAACATTGGACTGCAGTAAAACATATAATTAAGTACCTGAAAAGGACTAAAGATTATATGTTAGTTTACCAAGCAGATAGTCTTGTGCCTATAGGATATACAGATTCGGACTTCCAATCAGATAATGAATCTAGGAAATCAACCTCGGGATATGTGTTCACTTTGGGTGGTGGAGCAATTAGCTGGAGGAGTGTGAAGCAGACTTGTGTTGCTGACTCTACCATGGAAGCTGAGTATGTGGCTGCATCTGAGGCTGCAAAAGAGGCTGTTTGGCTAAGAAACTTTCTTTTGGATCTTAGTGTGATACCTTCAGTGCAATTACCTATTACACTTTATTGTGATAATAGTGGGGCAGTTGCTAATTCGAAGGAACCCAGGACCCATAAGAAATCTAAACACATTGAGCGTAAGTATCACCTGATACGTGACATCGTGCAAAGAGGTGACGTGCTGGTGACCAAGGTTACATCTGAGGACAACCTGGCAGACCCTTTTACAAAGAGTTTAACTTCAAAGTTTTTGATAGACATGTAGAGGGCATGGGAGTTAGATGTGTACAAGCATTGCTTTGAGTCTAAGTGGGAGATTGATAGAGATATAGACTAAAAGATATGCTTTATGTTATGTCTTTACATTTTAATGAGAATTCATTTTGAGCAATGTGTGCCATTTACTATATATGTGCATGTGTCTAGTATTTACAAAGAGTATTTGATCTAGTGTGTAGAGTACGGCTTACACACAGAAGACTAGATCATCGGTTCTTTTGGAATACAAGTTTATTGTTCACAGTTTTAGATGGAATTGGACACACCATCAGTAGAACTGTAGCACAAATTTTTAGTAGGTCTGTCTTGACTACGGGGAATGGTTTATTCTAACTATTTGTGCTAGTACACTTTGTGTGTATTGAACAGGACCCAGTTGAGTTAATTATTTTATACTGACTTTATAAAATAATTTAAAACTCATGAATATTATGATTACTTATGCTCTTAATCCGAATTCTATTTCTAGACACGTGTATGTAGTGATTATTGCTTTGATTACACATAGAGTGAGATTCTATATGAGTCAATAAACTCAGTGGGTTGGGCAATAACATTATATATATGGTGAATATTAATAGTTGAAGGAATCCACGTCCTGTTAATTTGGATTGATGATATCCCCTTGAGAAAGCTTATAAGTTTTGATTGTATCAAATCTTGCAAGTGGATTTTGAATCCGATACATCAAATAAGTTAAGTGGATAAGTCTCAAGGATAATAAAAGCCAATTAAATTATATTGTCAGTATTAAATTTAATTGGTGGATATCTGTAATCTTAACGTGGGGAGATAATAAGTATTTAATATTAAGGCTCGAAAATATAAATTCGAATATGATTAGGAGTACAATTATAATTCTTTAGTGGAATGAATTGTAATTTACGTAATTGAATCCTAACCCGGGATAGGATTGGGAGATTTAATTACGTGGAAGTCCTTTTCATATTTGCCTATTGGTCCCTGTTGTAGCCCTATAAATACCCTCTCAGTTGGTTGCTAGGGTTAACGTTTTTGAGAAAAAAGAAAAACAAGAAACCCTAGGTCGGCCGAGAGATCCCACCATCTTGTGAGAGAAGAAGGTATTTTCGGGAATACGGCGGAAGGCTAAAAGGTTGAGGTCGAGCAATCGAATCAAAGTGTTCCAAGTTCAAATCTGAAGGTATGATCTTATACTCATAGATTAGAACGGTAAAAGTTTTTTTTGTATTACTCATATATGCTATAGCCGTGATCTTGGGGGTATTCCGCGCTCCCCAATAGTAGCACCCGAACCAACTAATTGAGCGCTTGGGCGGTTGTTGCCTATGTTTGAAGTAAAAGAAAAAGGTCATCAAATGCACTTAATTCTCTTGATAAATTTGCATCTAAAAGTATCATAATTAAAAATACATTAGGATAACGTAAAATCAGTTTCTTGTCTAAAGATTGAACCAATATACAAGAGCGGCCCTTGGCGATCTCCTGGCGATTGCTACAGTGTTTCTAGGTGATTCCAAAGATGATTTCCTGGCAATTTTTTGCTACAATGTGGTTAATCGGGTTTTCGGATCCTCGTGCTTCTGTTGTTCGAAGCCCCTTCCTGCTACAGTGCTCGAAGGCATGGTTTAGTGCTACAGTAGCTGATATGGTTTCAGAACGGCACGACAGTGTCTTTTGCTACTTTTAGATTCATGCTTCCATCCTCTTCGTCCCTATTCTCCGGCGACCCTCGCCGATCCCAGTGATCTTTCTTTCCAGAAGATGGCGGCTGCTGTCCCCTCTTCATCGAGCGGTGTGGATGTGTTGAAGGAGGGAGGAAGTCATAGCGAAGTATGGTGGGGAGCCGATTTGAATGGGTTTCATCTTCTTCGTCTTCGGAAGAGGTGTTGGCATTGAAGGAGAAATTTCCCGACATTATCAAAATTCCGACCCATGTTCTGGTTCAGAAAGAAAGCCGATGGGAGTCAAATGCCATTATTGCGAGAAGCCTATCATGATGGATCCCTCCGGATGCTATCATCCGAGAGTTCAAGCGTTCGAGCGTTCCTAGGAAGGTTGAAGCTGTCACCCTAGCATTTCGTTGCTATATCTTCTGCTTCTCCGATCCTATTGCCAAGAATCTGGTTCTGGGTCGTCCATGGATAGTGAATGGCCAAGTTCTCGCCACTGAGGCATGGCGACCGAAATTCATTCCAGCGGCTAATTCGTTGACATCTACTCTTCTCTGGCTGCGATTGCCCAATCTTCCTATGGAATTTTGGCATGAAGATATCCTGAGGCCAATTCTTGGCGGGTGAGTTTGTTGCTCTAGATGCAGCAACGAAGAATAAATCCAGGGGAGGCTTCGCCCGGGCCTATGTGGGGTTGATCTGAGAAGGCCTCTTCGGCCGTGTGTCCGAGTGCGAGGCAGTCATTCCCCCTTCTGGCAGCAGTATGTCTATGAGCACCTTGAAGGCATTTGCTCCAGCTGCGGCTCTCTGCATTTCGTGGCCCCTGCTCTAGCTCACCGGCTTCTGTGGATCCATCTGTAGGTGCCTGTTATGGCCCCTGGATGGCTGCCCTCCGGCAGAGGAGGGCTCCCCAAGGTCCTACTCAGGAGAAGAGGCACAAGAATTTGGTTGCCATGAAGATGGGTGGTGCTGATACATCGACGGAGGGTTGGCAATCGCCGGTGAAGGTTGCTAGATGGCGCCTCTACAACGCTGGTCAGTGAACCAGCTGAAACCTGCTTCTGTCACTGCTTCGGATCCGTCTACTATTGCTGATAAACAGGCTATTGTTGAGAGTGCAGTGGGCAAACAGGGGGGTGCTGAAACTGTGATTGCAGATGATAATGCGATTGCAATTGATTCTATGGCTGATACTCTCTCTATGCCAAGGGGCCCCCAGAAAGCTATGAAAGCTACCTTAGTGTTTGAGAATCCATTTGCCATCCTTGGCACTGATATGTGGGCCAATCGGCCCAAGGAACGTAAGGATGCTGTCCTAGGCCCATTTAAGCGGGCCAGACCCGCAGAATCCATCTCTCTGCGAGCCACTTCCACAAATGTGAAAGGGAAGGGGAAGGTAACTTCAGCTGGTTCAAATATTAAGGAAGACAAGTTTATTTTCTCAGCAGTCCCGGGCTCACCTCAGGGCCTCGGCACGTTGGTTGATACGGGGCTCATGGCTACTAGTAATGTTGAGGCCTTTGTCGAAGATCAGGGTACTATGGTAGTGTGTCCTTCTCTAGGAGGTTCTTCGGATATGGATATGGCGGGGGCCCAGGATGGGGTCCAAGGCACCCCCCCAACCTGAGTAAATGAAGATTCTCATTTGAAATATCCGAGGAGCACTGAAACCCTCTTTTTGGTCCTCTTTGGTCAGCTATTGTAGCTTCATCATTTTGATATATGTGTTTTGTTGGAAACTCGTCTGTCAGGGCCCAGGCTTTAACACTTCGGTGACGAGTCTCTCGTTCTTGAAGTTCCTATGCTGTGGAATCCAATGATCTTTCTAGAGGCATTCTGGCTCTTTGGTAGGACCCCTCTATCCGTGTTGATGCTTTCATCGCTGCCACCAGTAGGTGGCTCTAGTTGTTTCGGAGGGGACTACTCTGCCCTGGCTTCTTCTAGGTGTCTATGCTAGCACAGATTTTCGGGAGCGTCGTTGCCTTTGATCTTAGATTCTTACTTTCTTAGCCCAGGCCTCCCCACTCTCGTTGCTGGTGATTTTAATTGTATTGTGGGTGCTTCGGAGAAGCGTGGGGGCGCCAGTTTGTGGATATTCCGAACTCTAGTGAGTTTCGCTCCTTCATTGACTATGCTGGGCTTTTTGATTTGGGCTTTTCGGGCCCCCAATTTACTTGGTGTAATAATCGTCAAGGCTTAGCTCGGGTGTGGGAACATCTGGATCGGGCTATGGCCTCTGATGCTTGGTTGCAATCGTTTCCCGTGCTTCTTCCACTCATCTCCCTCGGATTGTGTCTGACCATTGCCCTCTACTCATCTCTACGGAGCCGTCCTCTCAGTGTAGGGGACCTTTTTCGATTTGAACAGTTTTGGTCATATTATTCTTCGGCTTGGACTCTGATCCTTCAGGCTTGGCGTCTACCGGTTAGAGGGAGTTCTACCTACCGCCTTTCCCAACACCTTGAACTTACGAAATGCAAACTATTGAGGTGGCACAGTAGGAAGGTAGGGAATATTATGCAGCAAGTGCAATATGTGGAAGCAGATATTGTTACTCTTCAGGTGAAGGAGGATCAGGAGGGCTGCCTTTCTAAGATTGATCTTTAGTCCCTCAGGCGGAACTTGGCTTTGCACCACTCTCTACTCAATCAGTAGGAGACTTTCTGGCATTAGCAGTCCCGGATTCAGTGGCTTCAAGAGGGCGACCGTAACACCAGATTCTTTCATCAGGCTACTCTAGCTCAGCGTGCTGCCAATCGGATCCAAAGTATCTATGATGAGAAGGGGCATATCCTTGATAATGATGAGGCCATTTGGGAGCAGATTATCCTCTTCTTTTGGTCCCGCTGGTCTGAGCTATCTGCTGGTGGCTCCCTCCTTATCCCTGTTTCTCAGGCTGCTAGGGTTTCTGTTGCTAAAAATGGTATGCTTACGTGGGAGGTTTCGGCGGAGGAGATTCATTCTGCTGTTTGGGCTCTAGGGCCATATAAGGCCCCAGGTCCAGATGGCTTCCCCCCTTTTTTCTTTCATCACTATTGGGACATTGTGGGGCAGGATGTTGTTTTCGCTATCCAGTATGTTTTCTCCTCCAGATCTATCCTTCGGGACTGGCAGCGGATGTTTGTTTCCCTTGTCCCTAAGCGATCGGCTGCTTCACTTTCTCAACATTATCGGCCTATCAGCTTGTGCACCACTCTATACAAAGTCTATGCCCGTCTTCTGGTCACTCATTTGCAGGGGGTGATTCCCCGTCTGATATCTCCGGAGCAGGGGGCTTTTATCCGTGGACGCAGTATCACTGATAATGCCCTTATTGCCCAGGAGTTTATGCATGATCTACAGCATGCGATTGGTAGACATAGTCTCATGGCTGTTAAGCTAGATATGAAGAGAGCTTATGATAGGATCAGCTGGATATTTCTTCGGCAGACGCTTCGGGAGTTCAGATTTGCTGATCTCTTCATTGACTGGGTTATGGCGTGCGTCCAGAGGCTCAGTTTTTCTATTATCATCAATGGCAGTCCGATTGCATTTTTTCCCTCAGTCATGGATCTTCGCCAAGGTTGCCCCCTGTCCCCCTTTCTGTTCATTCTTTGTGCCGATAATTTGTCGCAGGCGTTTACTCAGGCTATTGGGGCATCTTTGTTGCAACCTTATGTGCCAGGGCCCCAAGGTCCCCCTCTCTCTCACCTTTTCTTTGCAGATGATTGTATCTTGCTCAGCCCTGCTACTGTTCAGAATGCAATTGCCTGCTCCGCTATCCTTCAATCTTATTGCTAGGCTTCTGGTCAGCTGGTTAACTTGCAGAAATCTATTCTGTGTTTCAGCCCTTTGACTTCTCCTCGTCGCCATAATGCCATCTGTTAGGTGCTTGGGATCTCAGTTTACTCTGACCAACTGTCCTATCTTGGGATCCCCATTACGGGCCGACGACCTTGTCAGAATGACTTCAGGGACCTTGATCGTCGGATTTCTGATCGCTTGGATCGTTGGCAGGTCTCTAGTCTTTCTATGATGGGGCGTATTACGCTGCTTCGGTCTATCCTTACTTCTCTTCCCTTTATCTATTGTCCAACGCCTTGATTTAGCTATCTGCCTTCATTGGATTGAGCGACGCTTCCGTGATTTTCTCTGGGCGTCGATGCAGGGGGGCCATGGTCTTCATCTTCTGTCATGTGATCTTGTTTGTATGCCTATTTGTGAGGGCGGCCTGGGGATTCGGTCTTTAGCGGTTCATAGAGAGGCTCTACTCACTAGGCACACCTCTAGATTCCTAATGGATCCACATTGCTTCTAGAGCTCTGTCATGCGTGGTAGATACGGCGGATGGTCTGCCAATCCAGAGTTATGTATCCCTCGAGGCTGTTCTTTCTTTTGGAGAGCGATATATCGGACTGCCCCTACTATTATGTCTGATATCCGTTGGATGATTGGGGATGGAAGATCTGTTGATATTACTCAGGATACTTGGATAGGTGATCTTCCTCTTTCCCACTAGCCGACCTTCCTCAGCTCTTATGTTGGTCCCTCAATGCCAGTTTCGACTTTGATTTGCCAGGATCGTCCTGTCTGGCATGCCCCTTCAATGTCTCAGCTATTTGGACCTGAGCTTGCGCATAGGATCCTTGCCATCCCTCTCGCTTCCTCTGCTGTTTTTGATACCAGGCTGTGGCGTCATTCCTGCCTTCCTTGTGCCCCTTCTAGAGATCTTGTTGGTCACTTTCGGCTTCGGACATCAGGGCTGGTGATGTTGCTTGGATCTAAAGTCTGCCCATCCACCCCAGGATTAGGCTCTTTTCATGGAAGATTGTGTGGGACCGTCTTCCTACTTGTTCTCTCTTGGCTGGCCATGGTCTCCCCATTTTGCCTCTTTGTCCGATATGTGGGCTTCAGGATGAGACGGTTGAGCATGTATTATTCACATGTTCTCGTGCATTTCAGATTTGGCAGCAGCTTCATTTTACCCCGTGGATGTCGGACGAGGGTCCCACTCGGCTTTCATTTTTTCACGCCATTCGGTTGTCAGCTCAGCGTGGTCCCCGCTCTAAGGGTGTCCTTTTTGCTTATATGGCTTATCACATTTTGCTGACCCAGAACTAGTTTGTCTTTGCGGATGAGTCGATCTCGCCTCAGGTGATCTCCCATACTGCTGTCTCCCTCGCTATGAAGTACTTTCGCTCTGTTTCTGGTATTCACTCTGTCATACCCGGCCACTGTGACTCCCCTGCTGCTTCGGCAGTGCACCGTACTATGGTCTTTATCTCTTGGAAGCCCCCACCCCTGGGTTATGATGGTTGTGTATCGGGTCATCTTGCTGGATCCGGGTTTGTTATTCGGGGGCCAGAGGGAATGCTGCTCGTGGCGGGTGGTCATGGCTCCCTCGACACTTCGGTCCCTATGGCTGAGCTTCAGGCTGCATGGACTGGTATCACCTATGCAGTTCGTCAGTTGGGCTCTCGCCGGTTGGTCATTGAGGGAGATTCACTTACGGTTGTCCGTTAGATTAGATGGGATGTCGACCTTTGCTCCCCTCACAATCTCCCCTCACAATCCCCTGATCTGTGATATTTGGGCTTCTCTCCGGTCCACCTGTACGCCGTTGATCCATCATGTTTACCGAAAAGCCAATGCTGCGGCAGACTAGGTTGCTTCTGCTGCTGCTCGATACCTTAGTCAGTGGGGTTGGCATGTTGGTGACTCCTATCCTGTTATCTTACAGCAAATTATGTACTCTGATCTATCGGGTTTGACTCGCGCCAGAGTGGTGTGATCATCCATTTGTATCAAAAAAAAACCAAGATACCAAATAATCAAATATACTTTATAAGTTATCTATCATATCTATTAAAAAGTTAAATATTAAATTAGTTAATAAATACTATATATATTATAACTAAAAAAAATCTAGCCATTAGATTTTGAATATGTGTCAAAGAAAAATTGGTTTTATCTTAGAACGGGTTTGTAATTGAATCAATCTAATGGGACCAGTTTTCGGTTAGTATCAAAATATGATCCGATAAGTTCTTGGTCTAAAATCTTGAAACTAATTTTGATCGGATTGGTTCTAAATTCTCGCTTAGAACTGATTCAATCCGGTCCATGCTCACCCTTTAGAGGAAAGAGTGTTGATCTTTAATTCTTAATATTTTTTCTAGAAATAAAGAATTATCATAAAATTTGAATTCTTTGACTTCAAACAATCCCTTAGCAATACGCACAAATATATATATATATATATATATATATATATATATATATATATGTAGCGACGGACGGTGGTAGGATGTCAGTTTGATACGCTTGCCATAAGCAGTTTGGATCCGATATTCATCTAACTATTTGATGATATGATATGGTGGTGGTCCTTGATCCTGATGTGTCAAAAATCATAGCCATGATATAAAACCCTATATTTGCATGCATTTCAATTTCTAAGTTTGGCATTGCAGCATATTGTTTAATAATCAAACAATATATACATGTATATGTATGTATGTATATTTATATATGTTATATAACACATAAGCTAATTCTTCTCATTATAAGTGACAAGTATTTCTTTGCATATTATACTAGGTTGTTGAATGTGTATTTGGGCATTTTCAATTAATATATTTTTTCTTTAGTTTTCCATTCACTTTTTTAATATATTGGTGTTGAATAATAAAAAATATCTTACCAAGGCACTTTCTTTTCAGAAGTAAACCTTTTGAGACTAACAAAAATAAGTTTCAATAAAATAAAAAATGGAGTACGGTGCCTTGATCCATTTTGAACTTAAATAAAACAGGATTTAGACAAGATATGACTATTTGTGATTAGTGCAATTATTGCGATTGAATACAACATAAATTATTAAAAGAGAGACTAGTGGGATGAGAGGATTCCGATCCTTACAACTCAACTCAACTTAACTCAACTCATCTAAGCCTTTTTACAACTACATAGGGTCGACTATATGAATCTGCTTCCTCCATTCTATTCTATTTAGGACTAAGTCGATATTCAAATTATAAATAGTTATGTTTTTTTTAATTATTTCTATATATATAATTTAGGTCTACCTTTACCTCTATTCTTATGAGAGATTGTTAAAAATCACTTTTTCTAACTGAAGCATTTAAAAGTCTTCGTTGTATATGTCCAAATCACTGTAATCGATTTTTTTTTATTTTATCTTTAATTGGATCTACTCCTATCATTTTCCTTATATGTCTATTTATAATTCTATCTTTTAAAGTTTTACGCATATCCATCTTAACGTGTGCATTTTATTATATTTAATTTATTCACATATTATTTCAGTATTATCCAATACTCTATTCCATATATCCTGATCCTTACAACTTCTTTCTAATTTAGTTTCTAAATGACCAAATTGAGAATCTTGAATGAGTCATTATTACTTCCATTTTAATGAGATAATCATAGAACTCTCAAATATCTTATCCAGCAACTCACCACCCACATTGTTTTTGTTTCGTGCTTTGAGAATCGTGCACCCGAGTGCTCTGGTTCTCCGTCTTCTCCCTGCTTTAAGATTCGTGCATTCGTGTTCTTCTTCCTTGATCGCTGGGTGATCTTCGTCTCTGCTTCTTCGCCGTCTCTCTGGTTTTTCTCTTCGCCCTTCCCTCCCTTCCAATGGCTCCTGATCCGGCTGATGGTAGCCGGAATCCTTGGAGGAGGACGACGTCGAACAGATTTCACTGGGTTACCCAGTCCCCTTCGCCTGCTGCTATGGAGAGGTTGCAGGCTTCGTTCCCGGAGGTGATTCATGTCCCGGTGACGGAGCTTGAAGCGGAGGTGTCGGGCTGGCAGCAGAAGGATCTGATCGTCCGCTCGTTCCACAGATGGATTTCGGCTGAAGCCTTTATTAGGGAATTCAGATGAGCTGGAATTTCAGGTGACATCGTTCCAATTAGCTTGGCATTCAAATGCCATGTTTTCCGTTTCGAATCCAAGGAAGCTTGTGAACTGGTTCTGCAGCGTCCTTGGGTGATTAACGGCCAGGTGATTGGCACAGAGCCGTGGAAACCGGAGTTTACACCGGCGGAGGATTCCGTCTCGTCTGCTTTGATCTGGGTGAGATTGCCGCTTCTGCCTCTCGAGTTCTGGAAGAAGGAGTTCCTCAGAGCCATTCTTGAGCCAGCGGGCGATTTTGTCTGTGTTGATGAAGCTACTGTGGCGAAATCAAGGGGGGTTTTGCAAGGGTTTGTCTGCGGATTGACCTTCGTTGCCCTCTCCGGCCAGGTACCCGGATTCAAGGAAGCTTCAATCCGTTCTGGCAGAACTTCGTCTATGAGAACTTGGAGGGATTTTGCTTGAGCTGTGCCACTCTGCACTTGGACGACCCCTGTTCTCAGCCGAGTTGTCCTGAGGGGGTTGGCTCTGATTCTGGTTCTTTGTTTGGGCCGTGGCTCGTTGCTATCCAGAAGAGGTCGTTTGCTTCTAACCCTCAGTTGGTGGAGAAGGTGAAGGCTTCGTCTTCAACCCCGGGCTCTGATTCAGCATCCCAGGCAGTGAAGAAGGGGCTTCCAGTGGGCTCAGCTGAATCGACTGAAGGGTGGGCAGCTCCTGTGAAGGTTGCTCGCCGGAGACCCTCCTCGTCTTCAAGTATGCATCCAAGGCCTGGTGCTGTGGTGGCGCTCCCTAGGAAGGAAGAGGGCTTCGTGGTCAATGGGAAGGGTCCCGTGCCGGTTCAGAGAGAGCGTGCCGTTTCTAAGGTAGCTTCTCTGAACTCTAACTCAATTGAAAAGATTGGTTCCCTGGATCCTGGTTTGAACGTCCCTACTTTGATTCATAACCCCTTCTCCTCTCTTGCTTCAGTGGTTAGTTATGATGGTCCTGTGGGTAGCAGGGAAGCCAGTCCAGGTCCCCTTAAGCGAGCTAGACCGGAGGTTTCTCATGCTCCTAGGATTTTATCCAAATCAGACAAGAAAAAGGGAAAAGGAAAGGTTTCTTTCGCCAAAAAAGGAGAGGTTAGTTGCGGCCCTCCGATTCAGTTGGATCAGGTCCCTTGTTTTCAGGTTGGTGCTCTGGAGGCGGTGAGGGACCAATCTGTTGGAGGGGCTGATCTTCCTTTGGCTGATTCTTCTGGCGAACCTATGGGATTGGCCTCTGGTTCCCTAACTCAGGCACAGTCTTCCTCTTTAGGTGAGTCTGATCATGGTTCAGAGGGACTGCTGACCAATTCATTACTGAAGCCTGTCGATGGCTCCCTGTTGAATGGTGGTCTGATCGATAGTGATATGTTAGTGGATCAAGGTGGGGTCCCATCCTCCACCAGCCTGTAAATGAAGATCTTACTATGGAATGTTAGAGGAGCTCGAAAGCCTTCTTTTCGTCCTCCTTCAGTAGATTATTGCAATTACACCACTTTGATATATGTGTCCTCTTGGAGACCAGACTTTCGGGGGATAGTCTTCTCCGTTTTCGTAGACAGATTGCCCGTACTTGGTCTTCTTATGCTGTGGAGGCTGTAGGTCTGTCGGGGGGTATGTTGGCTATATGGCGCACCTCTGCAGTCAGAATTGATGCTTTCCATCAGTGTAATCAGCAAATTGGTCTCATGATCTCTGAGGGGTCTTCTGACCCCTGGCTTCTTTCGGCAGTCTACGCCAGTACGGACTACCGGGAGAGAAGGGTTCTCTGGTCTGAACTGCTTTCCCTCCTTGCTCAGGGTATTCCGTTTATCATTGCGGGGGATTTCAATTATATCACTAAGGCTAATGAAAAACGTGGAGGCAGACGGGTTTCTGGCTCAGCTGATATCAATGAATTCAGATCTTTTATTGGTTCTTCTGGGCTTTTGGATTTGGGGTATTCGGGATCCCAATTCACTTGGTGCAATAATCGCCAGGGGTCTGCTTGAGTCTGGGAGAGACTTGACCGTGCCATGGCTTCACCCCAGTGGCTCCAAAAATACCCTATGGTTACTGTTACTCATCTTCCTAGGATTGCTTCTGACCATTGCCCTATATTGATTTCTACGGAGGCTGATCAGCTTATGCGGAAGCAGTTCAGATTTGAGCAGTTTTGGACTGGCCTTTCAGCTGCTCGTTCTATTATCTCTCAAATCTGGCATATTCCTGTTAGGGGCAATGCTTTCTATCGGTTATCTCGTCGTTTTAAGATGGCCAGACACAGACTATCCAGATGGAATAGGATTGAGGTGGGGGATCTGGTCAGACAAGTTGAGCAGGTTGAAGCTGATATTAATGTCATGCAGGCTAAGGAGGATCAGGAAGGTTTTTTGGCGGACTCGGACCTCTCTTTCCTTAGGGAGTTCCTACTATCCCCAGAGTTCAGTTATTTATCTGGAAACTTCTGTGGGGCTCTCTTCCTACCTGTGCTCTCCTATCTCGGAGGGGTCTCCCTATTCAGTCGATCTGCCCGTTATGCAGTTTAGAGGAGGAATCTATAGATCATGCTATCTTCATCTGCCCAAGAGCTAGACGGGTCTGGCTTATGATGGGTTATCCGTTCAGACAAAATGACTCGGACTCCCTGTACTCTTCTTTCCTTCTGGATCTTCGGAGGTGCCCTCAGCATAAGAAAGGTCTCTGGGCGGTCACTGCTTATCAGATTTGGCTAACTAGGAACCAGTTTATTTTCTCTGATGACACTATCTCTCTTCATAAGATTGCTAGGAAGATCAGATTATTGGCGGCGGACTGTGCTCGTATTGGGTTTGATATCTCTGGCCACTGGGGATCCCCTGCTGCTTCGGCAGCGAACCGACATACGGTTCTTATCTCTTGGGAGCCCCCCCCTCCAGGGTTTGTCAAAGTCAATTTTGACGGGAGTGTCCATGGAAGAATTGCTGGGTCAGCGTTCATTATCCGAGGTCCTCATGGTGACCTTTTGGCAGCGGGAGGTTTTGGTTCTCTCGACTCCTCTGTCCCATGACTGAACTTCGTGCGGCTTGGGTGGGTATTTCTTATGCTGCTCGGGTTCTTCATGCTCAGAGGATTTGTATTGAGGGCGACTCCATATCGGTCATTGCTTGGATTCAGATGCAGAATTGCCCTCCTGCTCTTTCTAATCCTATTTTGTTGGATATTTGGGCTATTCTGCGGGAGATTGATTGCGTCCAGACCCGTCATATATATCGCGAAGCCAACTCGGCGGCGGACTGGATTGCTGCTTCAGTGGCTCTGCTTTCTGGTCCATGGTTATTGACGCCGGGTGACCCCTACCCTGCTCCTTTGCAGCAAATTTTGTACTCTGATCTATCTGGGCTGACTCGCGCTAGATTAGTGTGATCGCCCGTTTGTACCAAAAAAAAAAAAATTTATCTTATCCATTCTTAAATGGCAATTTAATTAGATTATATAGAAGATGAGTAAGAAGCTTTCCTTACTGAAGATGATTTTATACCCTACACAATAAGAGTGGTCCACTGATGTTCCTATCATTGTAAGATTTGCAAAGCGTGAGATATATACAGTGTTATTGTAATCCCCTAGATTTCTCACTGCTCGTGAGAGTTATCACGAAATCAAATGATAGACTCTAGATATTTGAACTCCAAGTATATCTAATTATAGAGTCCCTTGATTTGGGGACTCTGCATTGCCTATAAAAGATAATGTGGAAACCTCCTTCCCATCATACGTAGACGCCCCCTTCTCATCATCTTCTCGTGCGGACGTTTCTTCCCCAGCGCGCCTGCCTCTGGTAAGTCCCCTGTCCATGCCTAGGAGAGAGAGAAGGTTAGAGAGAGAAGTTAAAAAAAGGGGAGAATAGGGAGGAATTGGGTTACAGAACCCAGCTTCCTTCCCTGTGCCGACACAGGTTCAGGCCCGGTGGCATGCCCGCTGCCTCGCCGGGCCTGAGCCCCGGCCGACAACCCCACCGACATCGGGGGCGGCATCCGGTGGGGTGCCAGAAGAGAGAGAGAGAGAGGAGAGCGAGGTAGGAGAGAGAAGTGGCCTGGGAACTATTTTACCGGCGGTCCGATCATTGGTTCGGGCCCGGCGGTGTGCTCGCCGCTTTGCCGGGCCTGAGCCTTGGTTGGAGACCTCCACCGGCGCCGGACGTGCGTCCGATGGAGGTCCGGTCGGCCATGGTGGCCGGCCGTGCCGCCAGTGCGATTCTTGGCCACGGAAGACAGTGAGAGAGAAAGAGAGGAATAAAAGGGAAATTGGAGAGAGAGAGAGAAGGAAGGGAGGTCGGCCGCGGCGACGGCCGGCTTTGGTCCGGCCAACGGTGGCCGGACCGACGCCAATTTGATCGAAATTGGTGCCGGCACCGTGGAAGACACGCGAGCGATGAAAGAGAAAAGAAAGATTTAAAGTGATGAATTGATGAGAGAGAGAGGGTGGGGGAGGCTGGCCGCGGCCGCGGCTGGCCACGGTCCGGCCAACGGCGGTCGGACCGCCTCCAATTTTGCCGGCGGTGGCCCTGGCCGCCGGCACGGCTTTCGGCTCCTCTGTTTCTTTTGAAACAGAGGAGCGGGGTTAATAAGGATTAATGGGCCGGTTGGGCCGGTTGGTTTTTGGGCCTGTTGGGCCATCTCTGGAGCTTGTTTGAGCAGCATTTTGGGCCCTGTATCGGGCCGAGAATGGCAAAGTGAATATATGGCCTGAATCAGGATTGATTCTAGTTTTTAGGGATAATTTTATTTCCTATTTGGGTGTATACATTGAGAGATATTCAAGCCCAAAGTTGGGCCCATGAAGTGGTTTGGGTAGAGTTTAAGAATTATTTTATAATTCAGATTTTAGAAAATTAATAATGAAAAATGATTCTGTAGGTTCCCAGGTATCCAATTAGCTGGGTTATCAATTGAAATTCGTGTACTGTGGTAAGTAAGTCAAGTATTATAATTTTATAAATTATTTAATTTATGAAATGTGAACTTACAGTTAAATATAATTATGTTAAATTAGCAAAATCATGTTATTACTATGATAATATGTAATTATGATAATGACAGTAAAACTTTATGTGTCGCCGCGGTTCTCACATGACAGATTATCACATGATAGATTCTCACATGACAGATGACAGAATACTGGTACCAGGACCCTTCCTCTTAGGGGATATTTAAGAGTGATACACATGATGTGTATTGTAGGGCCGTGGGACACATAAAGAAAAATAATGACAGTATAAACAATGTTTTTGTTTACATCGCATATATTCTAGTAATTGTTATTGAATTAAGTTTCAAATTAATTGATCTGATGACATGAACCTGATGAGATAGCCTGATAAATAAAATTTTGAAATTATATTAGGCTTACTTATTGAGTGTGAGCTCATAAAATTCTCATAATGTTTTTCAGAGCCTCAGGAATGAAGAAGGATAATTGAGATAGAAGGAGTTTCTATTAAGAAGACTTAGTTTTATTATATTGATTTAGTTCAGATTTGCTTGTGTGTAGGGCAGATAGCCCAAGACTGATAATTATGGTTTGTAATAAGTCATGGATGTGAAATTTGCTTTATATTGATTTATGTGATGAAGTTCAAGACGCCTTGCATGCCTGGCATGCGGCGGGTTGTCATCCTAATTCAAATTTTGGGACTGGGGCGTGACAGCTTTAGTGGTATCAGAGCCAGGTTATGACATTAGGGACATATACATGATGACACTTAGGCAAAACACTAGAGTGACATAGAGACAAATTATAAATTTAAAGGAATCTCAGATATTATGCTTTGAAAGCCTAACAATTAATGTTTACAGTGATATTAATTACAACTAATTTATCAGGAATAAGAATGGCACGTCGCACTAGAAGTCGACAAAATGATGAGAGTTCCCAGGTTGGTAATGCTGGCCAACCGGGAGGTCTGGAAGCCACCGAGCTGCTGCCCCTGCCAATTCAGTCGGGACTGATCAGCAGCAACTCCAGACCGAGATGCTTCAGGTTCTCTCGGGTATGGCGCAGTCGATGCGGGACTTGCAGCACCAGATTCTGCAGGCCTTGTCTGCTCAGCCTACTCACTGCTCCGCAGACACAGCCTGCCCCTCCTGTTCCACAGACTCAGCCCGACTCTACTGCTCCACAGACTAGCCTACTCCATCTCAATCCTGGGTAGGGGTTGGCCGTAGCTTTGCAGACTTCAAGAAATTTGCCCTGCCCCTTTCTCTGGATCCACCAACCCTGTTGATGCTGAGCGGTGGGTACGAGACATGGAGAAGGCTTTTATGGCCCATGGTAGTCAGGATATGGAGCGGATCAGATTTGCCACCTATCTTCTCCAGGGAGAAGCCTATGATTGGTGGTTAGTCGAGGAGCAGCGTCGGAATGGACAGATTATTTCTTGGGGAGAGTTTAGAGAGATATTCTTCGACAAATACTTCCCAGGAGTGTACAGAGACAGATGGAATCAGAATTTATCAAGTTGGAGCAAAAGGATCTTTCTGTGGCCCAGTATGAAGCCGAATTCACCAGGTTGGCCCGTTTTGCTCCAAATATTGTGACCAATGAAATAGCCAAGGTCACCAGATTCACTGAGGGACTGCGACCCAGACTGAGGCAAGCGGTCAATGCATTTGAGCTCCTCACTTACAGTGCTGTAGTGAATAAGGCCTTGGTGATTGAGAGGGATATGAATGCTGTTCAAAAGGATTGGGAGCTGCGGAAGAAGAGAAAAGGGCCTACTTCTGGCCAATCCTCTGCTCAGGCCAAGAAGAAGGGTGCACAGCAGACCCCAGCTGAACCACAGAATAAGGAGACTCGTTGCATTCATTGTGGTAACTCCCACCCTGGAAAGCCTTGCCGCAGAGTGACTGGTGCCTGCTTTGT